>JACXGI010002041.1:18224-80154 GCA_016801175.1 Esox masquinongy | reverse complement strand
GGACCATGGTATCCCTGTTCTTAATTGGCCAGCAAACTCGCCTGACCTTAACCCTATAGAAAATCTATGGGGTATTGTGAAGAGGAAGATGCGATACGCCAGACCCAACAATGCAGAAGAGCTGAAGGCCACTATCAGAGCAACCTGGGCTCTCATAACACCTGAGCAGTGCCACAGACTGATCGACTCCATGCCACGCATTGCTGCAGTAATTCAGGCAAAAGGAGCCCCAACTAAGTATTGAGTGCTGTACATGCTCATACTTTTCATGTTCATACTTTTCAGTTGGCCAACATTTCTAAAAATCCTTTTTTTGTATTGGTCTTAAGTAATATTCTAATTTTCTGAGATACTGTATTTGGGATTTTCATTAGTTGTCAGTTTTAATCATCACAATTAAATGAAATAAACATTTGAAGTATATCAGTCTGTGTGTAATGAATGAATATAATATCCAAGTTTCACTTTTTGAATGGAATTACTGAAATAAATCAACTTTTTGATGATATTCTAATTATATGACCAGCACCTGTAACTATGTTATTTTATGGGACTGTAACTACTAACTGTAATTAATTACAGTTAGTAGTTAAGGAAGCTGGTTCCACCATTTAGATGTCAGGATAGAAAAGAGTTTTGACTGAGTGGTAGGATGCCCAAGAGCCCAGTGGTGGCTGAATGAAGAGCCTGGGAAGGGATTTAGGGTTTGAACATTGCCTGAAGGTATGGAGGAAAAGCTCCTCTTATTGCTCCTTAGGCAAGTACCATAGCCTTGAAGCAAATTCGAGCTTCAACTAAAAGCCAGCGTAGTATGTGAAGAAGCGAGGTGACATGGGAGAACTTGGAACAGATGAACACCAGACGGGCCGCTGCATTTTGATTGCGTTGCAGGGGTTTGGTGGCACAATGCCGGCAGCCCCACCAAGAGTGATTTGCAGTAATCCAGAGGTGAGATGACAAGTCCCTGAACAAGTACCTGTGCTGCTTCCTGTGTAAGGTACGAATGTTATAGAGCATGAACATGCAGGAAAAACCATGCGAGGATAACGGCACCAAGAGCCTTGGTGTATAGAGAGAAGTGGAGAGAGCCAAGAACCGAGCTTTGAGGAACACCAGTATTCGGGCCCCCGAATCAGAGGAGGAAAGTGAATTAACACCAACAAAACTGCCTTCAGCTCTAGACCGTTTATGTGTACTCCAGACAGAGGCCACACGTCACCTGTCACCTACAGCTGTGAGGAATCCCTATACAGCGGAATTCGAGAGGAAACCCAGCCCATCATAACTCCACGCCACAGAGTGCACTCGTCTTTTCCGATGGGCTGGATCACTTTCGAGGGAGGCTCGAACTGACAACAGCTTCCAGCGATGGCTACCAGGTCCAGTCAGAGCTGAGCGAACCACCTTTCCATCCTGAGCATGTGCAGAAGCCACAGGAAAGCACTCTCTCAACTGGTCCTCTGTGCACTCTCAACTTGAGTTTCTGCGAGTGCAACTATATTTTTTCTTCTGGAAGTGGCATCTGCGCGCACACAACCTTTTGAGATGGATTTGACGGAATACTATTCAACTTCTGAAATCTTAAATTGCAGGTGTTACAATTGGAGATACACAGCAGACTGACAGTGGAAGAACCTAAACTTTTAACTGCTGCTAGTTGACATCAATTTCATATACCTGGCATTACATAACAGTGGAGTGGAATTTGTAAGGAGACATTTCCTTTATTTATATTTTTTGGTTATTATTAGTTTGTTTGATAATATTAGTTAAGATTTTTTCAAGGGAACTTACATTGGCCCTAACCCAATGTAAGTTCCCTTCTATTTTAATGCTAAATAAGTTTCATGGGGCTGGAGTGGGGTGGGGTGAGTATGATGTGGGAGAAAAAGGTGGAAAAGTTGCTTGCCTGTAGCTATTTCTTTCGTAAAGGGTGAAGGAGGGAGGCTTTTGGGACATACAGACTATTCATTTAAAATATACACACACAAAGAGAATGTCCGTTTTTTTGAGGTGCTGGGGAAACGAGATGGAGGATAAGCCAGACTGTCAGACTGTTACTCACTATCAAACATTCCCTGAGAGGTCTCTTTGAAGACCTCAGGCCTGCCACATAATATTGGCCAAACTCCAAGAGTATTTTTACTGCACAACTAAGATTAACTAATGAATATTAGTTGGGTTTCACTAACTCTTTTAATTTCTGTTCTGTCAAATACTATAATATGTTCATATAACCTGTCAGAAGTTACTGAAGTCAGAAACTCCCCAAAACAAGCAACAGCTCAAAACGGCTGTAGTAAGTGCTTGGCAAAGGATGATACTCACTGCTGTTATTGCATGCAAAGAATTTTCAACTAAATACTAGCTTTAATACTTCTTACATTTCCTTTAAGTTGAAATGTGGGGATGAAAGTGCTGTTATTCTTAGTTGGTAAAACATATATGTGTTGAATTGGACAGAAATGAAAGGTCACATTCTGTACTGTGACGGTTGCTCCATGTGGCGTTGCGTGCTCCCTCCCTCTCCAGCGCTCCACCTCGCCGGTGTACTAACTGCCTGCTGGAGACGATGGAGACGCACTCCTCTGACACTCAAACACACCTGTGTCTTTTTAGTCATTGTGTTGTCTATTTGAGTTCCTGGTTTTCACCCGCAACTCACGGGTTATTGTGTCTGTTTTGTATTGAGACCGTGTGGTGCGTTAAATGGTAAAGTGTCGCTTCTCTGTGTTGTTGGTTTTTGGTTTTTGTCTCTCCTATTACGCACTCGCTACCCTCGCACCTCACATGTACTTTTGCCTCATATTAATCTTTTAATTGTATTTTAATATGCCTTGAGTAAACAGCAAAATGGCCATTCTGAATTTACTGTCCCAGTACTCATGGAGGGCACTGTAGGCACACACTAAGCAGCTTGATGTCCTTTACAGTGTTTAATCCTGATTTAACAGTTGGTCTAAAATGTCCAGACCAGGGACCACCTAAAAACATCCACAAGTCCAGAAAACTGAGTAAAAATAAGACTTGACACATTTATAATGATGTGCATGTGTGCTGGCCATTGAGCTATAAAATAATGGTGCTGGCACTGCTCTCCTTTCAATTTCACTCAGCTGCCTGCTGCGCCTGCACTGCTGCCTCAGCCTGGAGCGCTCTCTTAACACACACTTATCCTGCTCTTCCAACCCTCCCTACAGCTCACTCACTCAGCAATAACCTGCCTCACTGCTCGATAGTCAGCAGGAGCAGGTCACGGTGAAATTAATAGATAAAAAAGGCCATGTCTGTGATGCAATTTAGAAGTAGCCCACAAACACCACCTGCAACCAATATCAAGCAGTATCGTTTTCAAAGTAAACAGATTTGGCGAGAAAATAGCGGACATTGAGTTGGGCTCTGCTTGACGCTAATGAGGTAAATCTAGCAGAGATGCATGAAACTTCTCAGTCTTTGGTGTCCATATTTGCGCTAGCTCATCAGACACTGTTCAGTAAGGTGCCATGAAGAATTGCATAAAATTAATTATTGGTTTGTTTGATAATATTAGTTAAGATTTTTTCAAGGGAACTTACATTGGCCCTAACCCAAGTTTGAGAAACGCTGCTCTATCCATTCCCTGCATGCTTCTTCTGTTGCTTTATCTCTTCCACAGCCTCACAACTGAGTGCCACACCACTGCCTGTCTCACTAGGAGACAACTCTCTGTAAAGAACAGTGGTAACTCAAAGATGGCACGTCACTCCAAGATCGCTCATTAAACTACCACTGATAAACAAAGGAATGTTGACAAGATTCAGTTATTGGGTTGTAAACTATATCTTGCCAGATTGTGCTGATGGCTACATCCTGCATACTTACGTTTCATAATATATATTTCAATATTTCCTCTACATCATCCGGCTGCAGTAAAACAGTACTTTCTATTCCATTTGTATTTGATTTTTTAGCTGATTAATGCTAACAGTGAATGAATTTAGGGCAACAGAGCTCTGTAATTGGCTAGATTGATTTAATTACAATATAACAAGTTACTACTAGTCACATGGATTACTGAATCATTGCAAACAATATTGAAAATGTCTTAGTTTGGTAATTATTTACAGGCAGGTTGCATTGTTGCCAGACTGGTACAAAGTTATCAATGGCTACAAGTAGACATTTTCAACATTGCTCTACATCCCCGTTCCCAAAATAGTTGGGACGCTGCGTAAAATGCAAATAAAAACAGAATGCAAAGATGTGCAAATCATTTATTACATTAACATTTTAGACATTTAGCAGACGCTCTTATCCACAGCAACTTACAATAGGTGAATTCCTCTTAAGATGTCTTGGAAAACCTGCAACTGACAATCATAATAAGTACACGTTCCTTCATCGAAGACATTAGTTGGCAAAGTCAGTGCCAGAGAAATCAAAGTGCATTTTTTTCGGGTGGGGGGTACATAAGTTAATGCAGATACACATCGAATAGGTAGGTTTTCAGCCGCTTTCTTTTTATCCCTATATTTAACTGACAATAGTACAAAAACAACATATCAAATGTTGAAAATATTGAAATTGTTTTTGGAAAAATAAATGCCCATTTTGAATTTGATGCCAGCAACACGTTTCAAAGTTGGGACAGGGCATGTTTACTACTGTGTTGCAACACCTCTTCTTTTAACAATACTCTGCAAGCATTTGGGAACCGAGGAGACCAATTGCTGTAGTTTTGAAAGTGAAACGTATTCTCATTCTTACTTGAAATAGAATTTTAGCTGCTCATCAGTCCCAGGTCTCCTTTGTTGTATTTTTCATTTAATTATGCGCCAAATGATTTCAATGGGTAACAGGTCTGGACTGCAGGCAGGCCAGTTTAGCACCTGGACTCTTACTATGGAGCCATGCTGTTGTAATACATGCAGAATGTGGTTTGGCATTGTCTAGCTGAAGCAAGCAAGGCCTTCCCTGAAAAATATGGATGTTTTCTGGATGTCAGCATATGTTGCTCCAAAACCTGTATATATTGTTCAGCATCTGTGAAGGCAGCATTAA
Organism: Esox masquinongy; assembly: GCA_016801175.1. Lineage (NCBI taxonomy): Eukaryota > Metazoa > Chordata > Actinopteri > Esociformes > Esocidae > Esox > Esox masquinongy. The sequence goes on along the minus strand of JACXGI010002041.1, from coordinate 75,114 downwards.
TGGTGCCTTCACAGATGTGCAAGTCACCCATGCCATTTGCACTAGCGCACCCCCATACCATCACAGATGCTGGCTTTTGAACTGTTTGCTGATAACAAGCCGGATGGCCCTCTCTTTTTTAGTCTGGAGGATGCGGCGTCCATGATTCCCAAAGATAATTTCAAATTTTGATTTGTCAGACCACAGGACCGTTTTGCGTTTCACCTTAGTCCATCTTAAATGAGCTTGGGCCCTGAGAAGGTGGCGGCGTTTCTGGATCTTGTTTATGTCTAGTTTCTTCTTTGCATGGTAGAGTTTTAATTTCAACATTAACATGCATTTGTGGATGCAGCGACGTACTGTGTTCACAGACAATGGTTTTTCGGATGTGTTCCTGTGCCCATCCAATGATGTCCACTACAGAATCGTGTTTGTTTTTAACCTCCTGAGAACCTGTGTCCACATATGTGGACATTTTAGGCTTCCTGCACCAAAGCTCAGGTCTTAGGAGGTTAATTTAAATTGTTGCACTTTTTGCCTGCTCAGTCTTTCACAGAGTGGTGACCCCCATCCTCACTTCTGACAGACCTATCCTCTCTGGAATGATTTTATAATACCCACTCATATTACTTGCCTCTTGCCAATTGACCTGATTAGTTGTGTGATATTCCACCAGGTTTATTTTTTTAGCATTACAGAACCTTTCCAGTCTTTTGTTATCTCTGTCCCAACTTTTTTAAAACGTGTTGCTGGCATCAAATCAAATTCAAAGTGGGCATATATTTTTCAAGAGTCAATAACATTTCTCAATTTCAACATTTGATATGTTGTCTTTGTACTATTTTCTATTGAATATATGGATAAATGATTTGCACATCAATGCATTTTGTTTTTATCTGCATTTTACGCAGCATCCCTAGTTTTTTGGAAACAGTGTTTTAGTTCTAGAGACATCAAGGATGATGAATTTGAAGTTGAATTTGAAGTGTCATGGCAAAGGGTCTAAATACTTACTGTGATGCGCACGTCCTATTTGTTTCTCGTGATTATGGAGCAAACAACTGATTTGCACACCATTGTATCCTGCTTTTCTTTACATTTTATTCATTATTCGTTATTCATGTGAATAGTTTTCTTGCTCTTTTACCAAAATCAAACTTTAGTATACTAACTATCCCAAATGCACTGCATGAAGCATGAATAGGATTGTTATTTGACAAATGATATATTGTTATTATAAACTTGTCAAATAGTATTACCTTGTTAATTTTGACATGCAAAGACCCAAACAGCCTCCGGTTATGAAGGGTGATATTATGCAGATACAGTTCTGTCATAAAATTCTGTCATCTATTATCTGTGAAATAATCTGCAGTGAGGGCCTCACTGTTAGGCTGATTTGAACTTTCCAACTAGAGACAAACGTCCACCAACGCACATGGCAAAAACCATGCATTACGTTAAAGCATTAATTTTCTGTTAATTTTCACATCAACACAGCATCATTATAATTCTATACATGAGGCTAGCTAGGCTATATATTTGTTGCAATAGCATTTGGAACGAAAAATGTCAAATTTGGAATGATGAGACACCGGTCCAACATCCTTTTCTTGTGTTTCTTGGCCCATGAATGTCTCTTCTTGGTGTACTTCAGTAGTTGTTTTCTTGTAGTAACTCGACCATAAAATCCAGATTCACTTTGTTACTTGAACTCTGTGAAACATTTATTTGGGCAACAATCTGAGGTGCATTTAATTGCAGATTTCTGAGGCTGGTAACTCTAATTTACTCTGCAGCAGAGGTAACTGTGAGTCTTCCTTTCTTGTGGCTGTCCTCATGAGAGCCAGTTTCATCATAGCGCTTAATGTTTTTCTACGACTGCACTATTACAAATTGACTGAACTTCATGTCTTAAAGTAATGATGGACTGTCGTCTTTCCTTATTTGAACTGTTCATGCCATAATATGGACTACTACAGTGCAGACAAGTCAGCAGACCTGTTCATTGAAATGCATTCCAGGTAACTACCTCATGAAGTTGGTTGAGAGAATGCAAATAGTGTGTATATCTGTAGTCAAGGCAAAGGGTGGCCACTTTGAAGATTCTACAATATGAAATGTATTTTGATCTATTAAACACTTTTTTGGGTTACTACATAGTTTTTATGTCTTCACTATTATTCTACAATGTGGAAGATAGCAAAAAAAAAAAAATCCCTTGAATGATGAGGTGTGTCAAACCCTTTACTGGTACTGTCTGGAAGTCAGATTTTCACATTTATTTAGTTATAGTTTGGTAAAATACATGGTTTATGCCATACAATTAAATTTTTTTCAGGAAGTTCTCTCTATTTTAAAACTTTGACACAAGTGGTCTGTAGTAAGAACACATTACGCATCTCTCTCCAAAATGCTATTACTTGAGCATATTCATTAACTGGCCTGTGCACAAATGTCTTTAGGACTCAAACCAGACAAGACATTCGGAAACAAGAGATGAAAGCTAAATTATACTGTCCCGAAACAACAGCAAAGCATAGCAAATGTGAATCATATGATATTTATTATTGTTATCAGGTTATTTATTTCTTATAATGTTGGATACAATTTGCACACAATATCAACTCGATCTGAGATACGTGACCGCCATGCTTGATCCGATTTGATCCCACTCGGTATCTGACAGTCCACTAAATAATGTTTAAACTATTAAAGCTTTAATATAGATTTGCAAACCTGGAGCAGTTACCAACACTCTCAGCAGAGTCGGGTCAAGAGCTACCCGTTCAAGGTTGAGCTCAGCCCTATATACACCCAATACAGCCCATTCTGTGATAACATCCTCCTCCTGTGCATGATTAGACTACATGTGTCACAAGCTGTTCTGCTGAGATTGGTATTACAAAATGTCTGCAGCCCATGAGAGGTTAGCCATAGCTATACTTATCTGCTTAAGACGCATCCTGTTCAGTGAGCAGAGCAGAACCACACACAATGGCCTTATACTTGGAGTTTCCATTTAACATAGTAAGTAAGTAATATGATTTAATTATATGAAATAAGTAAATTTTTTCATAATATGATAATTTTTTCATAATATGAAATAAGTACATTTTCTACCACAATCTCTACTTCATGGCTTTCAGGCTTGCTTTTTCAAAGGCAGGAGTTGAAAATCCATGCACTTTATGGTTGTACAATTTCAAAGAATGATTTACACTAGCCTACATGAAAATATAGAAACGTCATTTGTCGATTGCATTGATGAAAAGCAGTAAGGTGTTATGTTTGTTGAATTGGTAGTTGGTGATTGGTAAAGAATGTAGTTGGTATTTCATTTTGTGAATATTTATTTAGCAAAATACATTTGAAGAATCTGAATCTACAGTACAATGAAGCAGAGAAAATTCAAAGAGAGATGATAGGATGTGATATTTTGTTGCTCGTTCTCTCCTATTAAAAACAATAATGTGTAATACATTTGTTGAATTGGTAATTGGCGATTTTGTAAAGAATGTCATTGGTATTTCTTTCGTGAATAGTTATTTAGATTTACATTTTTGATATACATTTGATGAATTAACCTATACAAGAAGCTGAATCTCCTATTAACAAAAAAAGCATTCATCCATTGACGTAAGTCATTCAGTGAGGAATGATTAGCGCCTGCATAACATTAGTGGCTGCATGGGTACCATCACTAAGTGCCATGGGCTCTTGGCAGATTAAGTCGGAAAACAAGTATAAAAAAAAAAAAAAACTGTTAAAAAAACAGGTAAATAGTCTCTAAATTGTTTTTGGTTTGTGAGTTTAGAATTCTGACAACGGAACAATTCTATTTAAAATCTATTTAGGAAACATCATAATATTGCATGCAGGACACTGATATTGCATGCAGGATGGTCTACCATCCTGTTAAATTTAAACTACACAATGAGTACAGAGTCCATGATAGCGACCTCTTTCTGCGCAGGGCATACATGTAATTACACACCCTGTCTGAATCACATGGTAATTAAGTACATACTATTCAAAAAACAAATAGATATGCAGTCATCTGGGCTAAGTGAATGTACTGTTGTACGCACCATCATTGCTGCCATTCACATGCTGCTGCAGTAAATAGTTTCCTAACTGAAAGACAGATTTAAAAAATGAAGTGGTTCGTTTTCTCTGAAATTCAATGTGTATTTACTGGGAGAGAATGGATTATTTTTTTTCATTAATAATTAATAATTTACTAATACTTTGTATTTTGACCCCCAAGGAGACCATTGACTTTGAGGAAGAATAAAAAATCTAATCATTAAAATTATAGTTTAATGACAGAATCTGGCATAATTAGGAATGTGTACTGTTTGAAATGTTTAGCATTTTCTGCTGGGCTAATTTTCAGTACAATACTTTGATTCTCCCTTATTTTATAGCCATGCGTTTGCATGTTCCCTTAAATTACTTATACTTTTGTAGCCACACAAGCAAGCAAGCTAATGTATTGTTACTAGTCCTGGTAAATGATTAAAATAATTAATTGCAAAAACATCTGTGCGTTAATCACGATTAATTGCAATTTTAGAAAGTGTTCAAATTTGTATAAACACTTTGCTCTAAAAAGCAGTGCATTATGTTAAAGACAATTATGTTTTATTGTAAACTATGGACAGTGCTTGATTTGAAATTAAATAAGTGCAGAAGCTATCATTTTCAAAGTAGATCCATTAGAACAGGTTATGTCATGGCCCTTACATTTCTCCCTTCAAATTACCACAATATGACAGACAGAATCTATTTGTAGTCCACGTAAATCTAAACAGAAAGTTGCTTGTCTCTGATACAATAGTTCTACCATCTCCTACCATTGTTCTCTTAATCAAGGTACCAAGTACAATAACAGCTGTTTTAGGATTATGTAAGATAATAAGCCCCCCTATCTGGAAAGCTGCAGACACTACATCACACCTATACTTTTTGTGGTTTTGGCCATTGATTTTGAGGCTAAAATGTGGTTAGAATGGGGTTCAGGTGAGGGCCTGGAAACAATGAGCTTTTCTAATAGGTGTTTGGCCACAATCAAATATGCATATGTTTATTAAATTATTCCCCAATTCAACCAAATGGAATAAGGTAGGTTAATTAAATAAGCAAAGGCATAATCGAGGCAAGGTAGCTAGTGACATTTATCCACAAACATTAAACAGGAGAGATCTGTAATGTATTTATGCACAGCAGGGAAGTTGTTGATTCTGCAATTATAATATATTTTTATGAATATGACACTAAAGTTACCTGTGAAGTCAAGTGCAAATAACGTTACCTGTACACTGTTGCAAAACGAGAAGTGAGAGCTCCCGCCCAAGTCAAGCATTAGCTATGGATGATTCTGAAGCTCAAACAAGAAAAATGTGTTAATGTCGACCAAAACATTAACGGTGTTAAGCATTTTTAATTAATTGCATGCGTTAACTTTTACAGCCCTAATTGTTACATTACAGTAGTTACATGCTGGGAAACTATGAATCATTCAAATTATAAAGAACTTATCCTGATGGCCTACGTTCTTAAGTAGATCGAATTTGAGATTACAGAAATTCCTTACTACTTTCAAATGAACTCATGAGCTATGGCTCGCAAATACCTCAGGTGGCAGTCCTCTGGATTTTGGCAACCACCAGAGACAAAAAGCAGCCCTCCCCGGTTGGGTAGCTGGCATATAACCGGTGGTATCTCGCAAAGAGATGTGAACGATTTCCTCCCCTGCTTGCAGCACGTAACTTTGGTGTTGGGCAGGGGAAAGGTTGAAAATAGCAAGCAGTTGGAAATGTTTTGCTATCTGGGATCTCGCCAGCAAACATATTTGCCTCAATTAGCTCTACAAAAATATATGCAGCTCTGGAAAAAATTAAGAGACCACTGCTATTTTTTCTTAAATCAGCATCTCTACATGTATGGCAGCCATTTCATTCCAGTGTCTGTTAAATTCCAACACAGGCACACCTCATTTTACTTAATGAAGTACTGATTAGGTGATTATCTGAACCAAATCTAATTTAACAAGGAAAAGTATAAAAAACCACTGCTGTGGTCATCACTATCCTTTTGCAATAGAACCAGCCTGATGGCAAAAACAGTGCAAGTAGTACCTCAAAGGTAATTTCAATAAAAAAAATAACTATTCAGCATGAAGAGTTGAAAAGAAAAGCTTTGAATGAGGGAAAGACAGGTTCAATTCTGGCTTTACTGGCGGAGGGATATTTTTGGTTATTTTGACCAGTTGTTATTTTCTAAAAATAAATACTCTAAATGACAACAGTTTTATTTGGAATTTGGGAGTAATGTTGTCAGTAGTTTATAGAATAAAAATGTTCATTTTACTCAAACACATACCTGTGAATAGTAAAACCAGAGAAACTGATAATTTTGCAGTGGTCTCTTATTTTTTTCCAGAGCTGTATTTTTGCTTATTCCTCTGGGGACCCGGTTTAAGTTGCCCTTTTACTTGTGTTGTCGGTTGTTGTTCGTCCATAGGACACTGTGTATTTGTGTGCTGTTCCCTTTTTCTTTTGACTGTTGGCTTTATAAATCTGCCTTCTTGGCCTTTTGGGCCACAACCCTGCCTGCGCTTACTTCTGCCACCCACCAAACCGTAACACTTATATATAACAAATATTGACAAAATTTTACTTCACCTATAGAAATTTAAACAATAATAATAATGGCAAGGCGGTGTAAGCCTACAGAAAACACAGACCTTATTTGAAGTGGATCGAAAGAGTCGCTTTTCCAGTTGTGCCACAGTTTTAATGTGGATTATGACTCATGCTATTTCAGTCAATTGGATAACTCATCCCTTCATGAGATACACATAAGTCCAAACAACACTCTAATTTACCCAATAACTATATTTTTACTATGTTCCTGGTTTTCTGACTAGTTTTGCGTCCTTTTAGTCTGTGAGGGCTACTTTTTCTCCCACCTTCATCGGGTACGCAAAAGTTATATTGTGTTAAAAGACATAATATACATTACTGCACAGTTTCGATGAGCCAGACGCCTCTTCACACATTTTAGTAACCAGGGTTACTGTATGTGAGTAATCTCGGATAGCCACTACATAATAAGCAAATGTGCCTTTTTGTGCTTTAATGTATAACATATGATCCCACTCCTGAAAGATAACACAATCAAGAACATACACGTCTGATGTTTCCCTCACAATTTATTGGAAAAGGCCAGGCAGTAAATCAGATTGGGGAGGAAAGATTATGAATGATTGCTTCAGAGATCATATAGAAATTTTGGCAGAATGCCACATATTTTGGATCATACCACAAATTTTGGCAGAATGCTATCACAAAAGTAAAAATGTTTTATATTTATTTTTAAATGATGCAGTTGCAAGATTTTTTTCTTGCTAAAAAGAATACACTTGTGAAGGTTGCGGGCATACAGAGCTTTCCAACAACAACAGCATTTGCACCTGTGTTTGTGCATGTGTCTGTGCCTGAATATTTTTCTACGCATTCATAACCTTGATACTGGTTCTCCTGTGAGGAAGGATGTCTCATTCCCCTCATGCACATGAGCAAACAGCGATTTAAACACCTACACACTACGACGTGATAACAGGGTCTATCGGGATGTGTTTTATCCTACAACTAGACAGGCACTCATCGTCTCTCTGAAAATGAAGCTTAGATGTGACTACAGGAGCCCATTTTACAAGACAGGGTTACAGGTTGAGCCTCACTCGTAAAACCATCACGGTTGATAGTTGAGATGAGATTGCTGACAAGGGGAGTGGTATTAAAAAAAAGTCTCCTCTAACCCCTGCAACTTCCAGATCTCAGTGCATGTCAGTTTTATTGTGAAGTGCACCCATGTGTGTATGGCCGTGTGACCAACTCCAACCTCTAGCCTGACAAAGAGTTGTGTGGAGAGGCGTGTGCTGTATGACATGCAACCTCTCGGCATGTGCAGAGATAGATAACTTGATTCTTTGTAATTTCACTCATGTTATATCCTCCCCGTTATAGAGCCCATCCAGCTGTGGTCCTGCTTAGCGTAAAGGGCTTTACTGAGACCATGGTAAGTGACAACATTACAAATGTTACAGGGTTGTATTTGACTTGAAGAGACATATATTATTCTGCATTAAAGAAATTTAGCATTGACATGTGAATACTTATTTGTGTATGTACATCAATTTTGGGAGCATGTTATTTACTTGTGCAAGTGGGTGTATGGGTGCATGTGTGTGTTACAGGTGTCAGGTATGAAACCAGGACAACAGATGCGTTAGAAACCCATAAAAGTATTGTTATTTGAAAACTTTTCTGAGTACAGCGGCACTTCCCCACAGTTAGCTGCGTCATATAATGTGTATACTTTTTCATAAGTCGTTCCATGTACTCATATCTTGTTTGAACGACTTAGCAAAAATATATATTTGAGCGTTTAATTACTTAATTGTTCTAGTTATGCGACATGTTATGCAGCACCAGTAGTGCATGTTAGACCATACAGTGGTCTACAGAATTTCATTCGCAGATGCCATTGTTCTTTTCTATTGATTTGGTAGGCTGGCTAATGGGTATGTAATGTGGCTGCAGTGGCTAGAACAGATTCAGAATATGTTGTCAGCCTTCCCTGCTGCTCCATTTTTGTTGTCAGCCTTCCCTGCTGCTCCATTTTTGTTAGTTTTGTACCAGGCACTAATGGCTAATGTGTCTCTCTCGTTGAGTGAATGAATAAGGAAGGAGAAACTGATTATTGTGCCTAGAGACATCAAGGATGATTAAATTAAAACATTCAAATATTACATTAAATGCAATTGCTAAAGGTATAGCCAGCATTGAGAAACCTTAAAAGACAAAAAACACAATTTGAATGAATGTTCCAACATGTCAGTGAAATATGAGATTCCTTCTGTATGGTTTAGTGTGTCTTTTCAGCAGCAGTACTTAAAATGCAATTTTCCTAGTCCCCTACATTTAGAATAATAGAAAGATAGCTATATGATTATTTAAAGTGGCTGTTTCCTCCTGTATGTGTTTTCTGTGTAATGACAGCAACCAGTGAAAATTACTGTGATAAGGTGTTGAGCTAATAATGAACAAGGCAGCCAAACAACTATGCTATGTAACTGACTCTTACCTGTGTAGCTATGGATTAAAATTCAGACTGAAACACAAACGTTTTCCTTCACGCTCAACAACTAACCCAACTCTGGGATGCATCACTTGGGATTTATGAATAGGCTGGTTTAGTAGCCTATATTCTGTACAGAAAAAAATGGCCTTATGAAAACAGACACATGGTTGAATGAAAAGCAGTAAACAATACATTGTGTCAATAACAAGTGGTCATTAATTATATAGTTTTCTGCTTAAGTGTGTGCCGTTATACTTCTATCCCCTATTGATTGTTTGTCCTCTAACCAGTACCCGAGGAGAGTTCACTTATTTTTAATGTCGCACCTCTTTCTAGACCACCGCCAGCTGATGGCACTCTTTTTATCATCAGTATTTTGATGAGGCAAAAGGTGAAAAGGATGCGAGGATAATACAAAAAGAAAAAGAAGCACATTATACTCAAATCAGCATCTATTTCCTTTCCAGCCCTAAGCATTAGTGACTGTTGATTTGTGCATAATGCCTTTCAAGGGTCAATAAGCCAGGGCAATGAAGAGTTGGAAAAACAAGTAGGCCCGCCCACCATACATCCCTCTTGTCCTCCTGTCTCTTCACTTTCATTGACCCGTTGCCTCCTTACCTCACCTCCACAGCTCTACCCTTTATAGGTACATCATAATGTTGTAAAGATACAGAGAAAACTATATATTTTTTTAAATATTTAAACTTTAAAAAAAATATGAGGTACGAAAAAAACAAACAAACAAACAAACGGTTCTGGCCCTTTCATACAATATCTCCTTATTGAAATTAAATGTAGCCATATTCCTTCTGATCCATTACCATTACCTGACAGCTTCCCGTGGTTCCAAATGGACTTTACACACCCATGCATACGCATGCAAATGCATACACATGCATGCCCACGCACCACAGAAATACTGCGTCAAATAACTTATTTTTATTCCCTGACTTTGGGGCTAGTTTCACCTATAAAACACTTTTTTCCAAACGTAAAGGGGAATAACAATGATTATCTACAACTTATCTAAGTTCATAAATGGCTTGAAGTCACCATTGGTTTCTCTATGCATGCAAATCTCTCAGGGAGAGCAGGGTTGAGCTAGCAAGTGCAGTGTCAACTGGTTGTATTGCACTCCCCCGACTAATGCGATTTTAAATAATGATTGTCTAGGTAAAAAAGCCAATGTTCTGTCACCGCTAAAAAAACACAATATTGGTGAAGCCCAATTGATTGTGGTACATACATTGCTCCAAAATATTAAGGGAACACTTAAATCACATATTGGGACTCTATGAACAAGACGTATTAAAGATCAAAATCTTTATTTTACATTTTGTAAGTCATTGAGAACAAAATGACGTCGCAATGGTCAACGGAATCCAAAATCACACCAAAAATCAAAGTAAACAATTGAAATCACAGGCTGTTTTATCATGGCAACTCATATTGTGACTATGTAGTGTGTATGGCCCCCACGTGCCTGTATGCACTCCCAACAACACCTGGGCATGCTCTTGCTGAGACGGCGGATAGTGTCCTGGGGGATCTCCTCCCCGACCTGGATCTAGGAGCTCCATCAGTGAGCTCCTGGATAGTCTGTGGCACTACTTGGCGGTGTCAGATGTACCAAAACATAACGTCTCAGAGGTTTTTCATTGGATTCAGGTCTGGGGAACGTGAGGGCCAGTCAATTCCTTCGTCATCCAGGAACTGCCTACACACTCTGGCCACATGAGGCCGGGCATTGTCCTGCGCCAGGAGGAACCCAGGGCCCACTGCACCAGCGTAAGGTCTGACGATGGGTCTGAGGATTTCATCCCGGTACCTAAAAGCAGTCAGGGAACTGTTGGCTAGCACGTGGAGGTCAGTACAAGGATATGCTTCCCCAGACTCACATCTGTCAACTTCCAAGGATATGCTTCCCCAGACAATCACTGACCCACCACCAAACCATTCATGCTAGATGATGTTGCAGGCAGTTTAATGTTCACCACGGCATCTCCAGACTCTTTCACGTCTGTCACGTGTTCAGTGTGAACATGCTGTCATCTGTGAAGAGAATGGGGTGCCAATGGCGAACCTGCCAATTCTGGTGTTCTCTGGTGAATGCCAATCGAGCAGGACGATGCTGGGCTATGAGCACAGGTCCCATTAGAGGATGTTGGGCCCTCATGCCTCCCTCATGGAGTATGTTTCTGACAGTTTGGTCAGAAACAGACTTATTAATAATTTGGTTTATTAATGATTAAATTAATATATATTTTTTTCTATCTACACACAATACCCCATCATGACAAAGTGAAACACATTTTTAGATGTGCATAATGTAGCAAGGCAGAGCAAGGATGCAAGAAGGAAGTAACTTTGAGTTTCTCCTTTGTCTGTTTCTCTTGATCCCTTATAAATTGTCACCAGTGTCAGCCTTCATGAGAGGCAGTGGCGTAGGGCAAGGACTGGCCCTCCCAGCTACCTTTTCAAAGTTCCAGTTCCTTCACGGTCAGAGAGTTGTTGCTCCGTAATCTCAAGAAACAAATAGGACCTGTGCATCACAGTACGTATTTAGACCCTTTGCCATGACACTTCAAATTCAACTTCAAATTCATGATCCTTGATGTCTCTAGAACTACAACACTGTTTCCAAAAAACTTGGGACGCTGCGTAAAATGCAGATAAACACAAAATGCATTGATGTGCAAATCATTTATCCCTATATTTAATTGAAAATAGTACAAAGACAACATATCAAATGTTGAAACTGAGACATTTTGTTGTTTTTGGAAAAATACATACCCATTTTGAATTTGATGCCAGCAACAAATTTAAAAAAAGTTGGGACAGGGGCATGCTTACCACTGTGTTGCATCACCTCTTCTTTTAACTATACTCTATAAGCGTTTGGGAACTAGGGAGACCAATTACTGTAGTTTTGAAAGTGAAATGTTTTTCCATTTTTGCTTGATATAGAATTTCAGTTGCTCAACGGTTCGTTGTCGTATTTTTCATTTCATAATGCGCCAAATGTGTTCAATGGGTGACAGGTCTGGACTGCACGCAGGCCAGTTTAGCACCCAGACTCTTTTACTAGAAAGACATGCCTTCCCTGAAAAAGACGTTGTCTTGAAGGCAGCATATGTTGCAGCAAAACCTGTATATATTGTTCAGCATTAATGTTGCCTTCACTGATGTGCAAGTCACCCATGCCATGTGCACTAATGCACCCCCATACCATCACAGATGTTGGCTTTGAACTGTGCGGTGATAACAAGTCAGATGGTCCCACTCCTCTTTAGTCCGGAGGACGCGGCTTCCATGATTCCCAAAAATAATTTCAAATTTTGATTTGTCAGACCACAAGACAGTTTTCCACTGCGCTCCAGTCCATCAAAATGAGCTCAGGCCTAGAGAAGTCGATGGCATCCCCTGCATACAGAGATTTCTCCAGGTTCTCTAAATCTTTTAATGATATTATGTACAGGAAATGACGAGATCCACAAACTCTTTGCAATTTTATATTGAGAAACATTATTCTTAAATTGTTGCACTATTTGCCCACAAAGTCTTTCACAGAGTGGTGAACCTCTCCCTAGCTTTAATTCTGAAAGACTCATCCTCTCTGGGATGCTCTTTTTATACCCAAACATGTTACCGATCTGTTGCCAATTAATCTAAATAGTTGTGAGATGTTCCACCAGGTTATTTTTTTGGATTACACATCTTTTCCAGTCTTTTGTTGCCCCGTCACAGCTTTTTTGAAATGTCTTCAAAATGGGCATATATTTTTCAAGAAACAATAACATTTCTCAGTTTCAACATTTGATATGTTATCTTTGTAGTATTTTCTATTGAAGTTTTGGAAATGCAGTTGTTAAATGATTTCCAACTTTTTGGGAGATGGTGTTTTAGATTATATTCTGCCTATGGCAAATTACATTTCTGGACAAGATTTACAGAAGCTTACATCTGTCTACAAGGTCCCACATATCACAGTGCATGTCAGAGCAAAAGCCAAATTATTAAGTCTAAGGTTCTCCCTGTAGAACCCTGAAATATAATTCTGTTGAGGCATAGATCTGGGGATGGTTATCAAAAAACTGCTAAAGCATTGCAAGTTCCCAGGAGAATAGTTGGCTCCATAATTGTGAAATGGAAGAAATTTGGAACCACCAAGACTCTTCCTTGAGCTGGCTATCCAGCTAAACTAAATACCCTTACTGGTCAGGATTGAGGGAAGGAACAGAGAAAAATGGCATGAGGTCCTAAAAAAATAATCCAGAGTGCAGCGGACATCAGACAGCAGCGAATATCAGTTTTTCAGCACAACAAAAACAAATGAAAGCACACATCCAAGCCAACGCTGGTGTTCTTTGGGACAAGACTGTGAATGTCCTTGAGTGGCCCAGACCCAAATCACAGACTTGAACCCTACTGAACATCTATGGGGAGACCTGAAGATTGCAGTTCACCAATGTTCCCCTCCAGTCTGCCAGAGCTTGAGAAGATCTTCAAGTAAGAATGGGAGAAACTGCCTAAATTCAGGTGTACAAAGCTGTTACAGGCATAATTTCTGCAGTGATCGCTGCCAAAGAAGCTTCTACAAAGTACTGAATAAAGGCTCTGAAATTTTGAATACATCAGACATTTCTTTTTTTCAATTAATTGACACATTTCAACAAATGTTTTAGATTCGTCATTGTGGGGTATTGTGTGTTTACTTGATGGTTGAACAAATGAATTTAAATAGTTACAAATGAAGTCTAATGCAGAGAAAGGGCAGGAGAACAGATACTTTGCCAAGGCATGGTATCACTGCACAAATATTTTGACATAGCATGCCGTATAAACCACAAAAATGCTTTAAGCCAGTTGCCCCAATACTAATGGTGCCCTGAAATTGGGGCACCACATAAAACATTCATCATTTCTAAACGGTGAAACCATTATGTAAACAAATATCCTCAAATATAAGATCAGAATTTAAGTTTTAAATTCATCACATTTGTTTGACTTTCAATCCAAACCTTTGGAGAATCACTTCATCAGTCCCAATACTTGAGAACAGTAAGTTTGTCCCATAAGGACATTTTACTCAGCATTTTGAACATGCGCACAATTTAAATAAACATGATTTATTTTCAGACATAAGGTTCATTAATTTGGTTTACATTGTGTGTGTGAGTGTTTACAACTCCATTGTTTCTAGAATTTTCTCCTTCAGCACTGGCCACAGCCCCCTCATATTCCCCTAGCTCAAACTGTGTCCATTAATCAACTCCATCCTGCTTCCTGATTGTTCAAGAAAGCCATCATATTGCCTTTACGAGCTCATTAATAGGACAATATTGTTGTTAGTGTCAGCTTGTTATAGGGAGAATTTGATAAACACAATGTTTGCACAAGTAATCAGTGACAATGGAGAGCAGGAGACAATTAAGCAGATTTTTTAGATAAATGAGCAACAATTCAGTAATGAAGCCATCCATTGCCATGTGCACAAGAGAAGGAGTAGATGAGAAGAGGGGTGCAAAACCTAAACAAAATAAACAACTACAGACACAGTTCTACAAGCACAACTACAGCCACTGACCAATACACAACTACATCTAGTGATTAACCCACACAAAAATGTACCAGCAAATACAAATGAAGAAAACAGGAAGGGAGGACTCATTAAGACAGTAAACCGTAATTCCCGTCAGGTTGTGCTATAAATAAGAATGTGTTCTTAGCATGATGTGCCCTCCAAAACATTTGGGACAGTAAAGTACAATAGCTATTTTTGCAGTACACTCAAGGCATATGAAAATACAAATAAAAAATGAATATGAGACATAAGTACAGAATGTCACATTTATTTCTGTCAATTTCAACTAAGAATAAAAGCACCGTCAGAGTTCCATCCCCTCATTTTATGTGAGCATAAAAGATTTCAATGCAAACATTTGTTATGCAATATTTATTTCTGACCAGCAGATGTCATTACTCAAAGTTTAAAAGCTTTGAGTAATTAATTGTTTTTTCTCACAAGCCTCTCACATTTTGGAAAGCTTTTTGTTGCCCTTCACTAATGTAAAGTGTACACTTCATAATCTAAGATAATAGTCACTGGTATTATGTTACTTAAATATATATAATATAAATATTAAATATATTTAACATTTCTTTAATCTTTTGTAAATTTGAGTAATAAAACCCTCATTTATTAACCTTCAGTCTCTGCCGCTTGGTCAATCCCTTACATTCAGTTGGGCTTGACCTCCAGGGAATGGAAATGTTTCTTTCCATTCCCTGGGAAGTATTGATGGCTTTCTTACTTGAAAATAGACTACACACTCTGTATTGTGAACATAAGCACTCTTAGCCCTACCAGTTTGCATTGGGATCAACCTGATAGCCGAGTCAACTTTTGGCCACAACATACTATCACAATAAGTTCAAAAGTAGTTAGATAGTGCTCATTACCATCTGTGTTACATAAAAAATATGGGTTTAAAAAAATACAAAATGACAAGAATTTGCAAATAAACCAAATCTCCTTTACTCTGTGTGGGGTCAATATAGATACATATTCTCTTCCAGGCCGATTGTTAACATCTCCAGATGCTTTTCTAACTTCTTAATTATTGCCCTGAGAGTGGAAATGGGCATTTTCAACCATTGAGCTGTTTTGTTAAAGCCATTTTCTGATTTGTGCATCTCAAAACATTTGTCAACATCATTACTGTATTCTCTGGTCTTTCAAATTGTGATGGATGACTGTGGTAATTTTGCCTGTGACAACTCATATTTATACCCCAGTAAAACAGGAATTCATAACTTACCACTTGATGTCAAAATCACTCAGGTGAACTTAAAGTGTAAAGTATGAATGGGAAAATACTGTATTTCAGTTAAATTTTTCCCATGAGAATTTCTAGGGGTCCCAATAATTGTGGGACGCATTTTAGAGTAAAATATAAATGTAATTTATTTCACATTATTTCCATTCATTTTATTTCAATTAAGGGGTTGATTTTTGTGAATATTTTGAATGAAAGATCAAGACGATAAACAGCAAGTATTCTTTTTCACAGCCTGTATTGCTCATATTTACCAAGGGTGCGCCAATATAATATACTATACTTCTGTACTATACTACGCTGAACAAAAACATAAATGATACTTGTGAAGTGTTGGTCTCATGTTTTATTAGCTAAAATAACTTGTAGATATGTTCCATTCACACAGCTGTATTCCCAGTCATGGGTTAAATCCAATGAAAAATAAATCGATTTGAATTGGCTGATTACCTTATATTAACTCAGTAAAGTCACTGAATTAATGAATTAATGTCACATTTATATTATTGTCCAATGTGACATTTGCTCCACCTGGCACCGCAGCTCCTCTTCCTATTCGACGCTCCACCTCGCCGGTGTACCAACCACCAGCCGGAGAGTGCTGGCAGCAGTGCACCCCGAGGACGCACCTGTTTCCACTCAGTCATTAGTTGGGTTTATATTGTGTTTGTTTGTGAGGTGTGTACTTTTGTATTGCTCTAGATCTACAAAGTGATATAAAGAATTGAACCGTCTACGTTTGGGTTTTGTTTCTTTTTTTCCACTGCCTCATTTCACGCACGCTTGGCACTCACACCATCAGACCAGTTTATTTGCGAATAAGGTTTTTGACTGAGTGGTTTGCTTCGGTGGTCGTTTATGTAGCATTCTAAATTAACAGTATGTCATACAAAGTCTGAATGTGGGTCATGGGGGTATTACATTAATATTTTAAAAGGTTATGTCAACTTTTATTACATGTTTATGACAGCATCATAATGTGTTATGACACTGCCAAATAAAGTAATACCTATTATATTGTCTAATAATGAACAATATTTCTATATTGTTTCAAACTGTAGTCAGTCTACTATCAAAACTTTGAAATGAACATAGAGCAGGGGGAGCCCATCTTCATTGCTGTGGTGTGTCGTTGTCAAGAATAGCTAATTGTAAAAGCAGAAAAATACAGTTAGGTCTGGAAATAAATGGACACTGACATAAGTTTTGTTATTCTGGCTGTTTACCAAAATATATTCAAGTTACAGTTAAATAATGAATATGGACTTTAAGTGCGGTCTCCCAGCTATAATTTGAGGGTATTCACATCCAAATTGGAGGAAAGGTTTAGGAATTACAGCTCTTTAATATGTAGCCCCCTCTTTTTCAAGGGACCAAATGTAATTGGACAATTAAATCAAAAGCTGTTTCATGGACAGGTGTGGGCTATTCCTTCGTTACTTCTTCATCAATTAAGCAGATAAAAGGTCTGGAATTGATTCCAGGTGTGGCATTCACATTTGGAAGCTGTTGCTGTGAACCCACAACATGCGGTCAAAGGAGCTCTCAATGCAAGTGAAACAGGCCATCATTAGGCTGCAAAAAGAATCCATCAGAGAGATAGCAGGAACATTAGGAGTGGCCAAATCAACAGTTTGGTACATTCTGGGAAAAAAATAATGTACTGGTGAGCTCTGCAAAACAAAAAGGCTTGGACGTCCACGGAAGACAACAGTGGTGGATGACCATAGGATCTTTTCCATGGTAAAGAAAAACCCCTTCACAACATCCAGCTAAGTGAAGAACACTCTCCAGGAGGTAGGCATATCATTATCCAAGTCTACAATAAAGAGAAGACTTCACAGCATTAAATACAGAGAGTTCACCACAAGGTGCAAACCATTCACAAGAATAGAAAGGCCAGATTAGACTTAGCCAAAAAACATCTGAAAATGCCAGCCGAGTTCTGGAACAGCATTCTTTGGACAGATGAAACTACCAGAATGATGGGAAGAAAAAAGTATGGAGAAGGCTTGGAACAGCATGATTCGAAGCATACCACATCGTCTGTAAAACACGGTGGAGGCAGTGTGATGGCATGGGCATGCATGGCTTCCAATGGCACTGGGTCACTAATGTTTATTGATGATGTGACAGAAGACAAAAGCAGCCAGATTAATTCTGAAGTGTATAGGGATATACTGTCTGCTCAGATTCAGCCAAATTCAGTGAAGTTGATTGGACGGCACTTCACTTTACAGATGGACAATGACCCAAAACATACTGTGAAAGCAACCCAGGAGTTTAAGGCAAAGAAGTGGAATATTCTGCAATGGCCGAGTCAATCACCTCAACCCGATCGAGCATGGATTTAACTTGCTGAAGACAAATCTGAAGGCAGAAAGACCCAAAAACAAACAACAACTGAAGACAGTTGCAGTAAAGGCCTGGCAAAGCATCACAAAGGAGGAAACCCAGCTTCTGGTTATGTCCATGTGTTCCAGACTTCAGCCAGTCATTGCCCACAAAGCATCCTCGACAAAGTATTAAAAATTAACATTTCATTTATAATTGTTTTAATTTGTCCAATTACATTTGAGCCCCTGAAATAAGGGGACTGTGTATGAAAATGGTTGCACTTCCTAAACGTTTCATATGATATTTTCGTTCAACCCCTTGAATTAAAGCTGAAAGCCTGCACTTCAATTGCATCTCTGTCATTGCATTTCAAATCCATTGTGATGGCTACAGAGCCAAAATTATGAAAAATGTGTCAGTGTCCAAATATTTCCGGACCTAACTGTATATGCTAGTTCTTCACTAATTAGTTTATAGCTATTCATCCCATGATTTTTCCAGCATAGCATGCCCTAAACTATGCTATGACAGTTTGCTCTTGTGTTGGCCCTGCTGTAGTTTCACCATAAAGGAGGCAAAGGAAAATACAGACTTATTTTAAAAAAGACAATAAATGTTTTATTACTTTTCACTGTGTTCATATTGCTTTCGGTTTACTTCAATATTTTATTGTGCTCATGCACTTACGTTGCACTTTTACACTCATATGTATGAGTTACCATAATGTACACCCACAATTTTCTCACCCACCTCCAACTTCATTAGGGTCTAACCTCTGCCACTTCAAAATAAGTGTCAATTTCTGCTTCCCCGCCTACTCCGTGTAACATGCACCTCACCAATCATGAACACTCTCCATGCTAATGTCTTAAACACCATAACATACCAAACAATACTATCTCCCGCATGGCTCAATGAGGAGGTGTTGTGATGCTAAAGAGGTGAGTCAGCCTTCAACTAATACCAGCCATCAATCGACACTGGAGACCCTGAGTTTCTATGGTAACCATGGGCAAGCCAAAGACTGTCTCTTTTTTAGCCTTTGTTTAACAGACTCACACATCGCTCATCATCACTCACATCCTGTATGTAGGAGTGCCAGTGTGTTCCATAGGTTATGATAATCATACACAACAGATTATTAAGTCATGCTTTAGATATGTTTTATTATGACAAGAAAATCCAGTCTGAGGTCATTTTTAATATAAGGATATATTCAAAATGACTATATTGAATATAAGGATAGAGAAAAACAAAATCAATCAATCAAATTTATTTATAAAGCCCTTTTTACATCAGCAGTCACAAAGTGCTTTTACAAAACACCCAGCCTGAAACACCAAGGAGCAAGCAACAACAATGTTGAAGCACAGTGGCTAGGAAAAACTCCCTAAGAGGGGCCGAAATTTAGGAAGAAACCTAGAGAAGAACCAGGCTTAGTCGGGTTACCTGTCCTCTTCTGGCTGTGCCGGATGAACATTTTAAAAGTACAAGTTCTAATAATTAGCAAATGCATTTGGGTTGTGTCCAGAGTCTATAAATCCTAAGCCAGGTCAGAAGCATGACCAGATGGACAAGGACAGGGACAACCGGGTGGAGGGGGGGTGGTTATCGGACTGGGAGCTGGAATCGTCAGGTATCGTCTTGATCTGCAACACAGCCAGGAGGACTTTGGACAGTGACAACAATGAGTCTTTAGAGCTTGGTACTCGGGAGGCGTGGGCCAAGACCTCATGTCCTCCTAAGTTTGAATGGAGCAGGAGACAAGAAAATTTAGAGTACATTCCTTAGGTTTGCAAGGTTTTACAGTGGAGAAGGAGAACTGACCCTACTCCCCCCAGCACATTAATATAGCAGAGTAAAACCTTGGGGCTGAGAAAGGGGGGTGACACTGTGGCCCTATCCGGGGGAGGCCCCGGACAGGGCCCAAGAGGCAGGAAGTCAATCCACCCACATTGCCAAGCATCAACCAAAGGGACACCAACCAATCGCGACCACCCTGAAATGAGGGCCGGGTATTGCCAGCAGAGTACACAAAACACTGAATTGCTTAAGAATTTCCATGGAATTAGTGTACGGTAGGATGGTATGTAATTGTTTTTTTTTAAAAAGTGAAAATTCTAAAATCTGCGAAAAGATGAAATTTTCCTACCAGTAGTGTGTTTACACCAAACTGACAGATGATGTATTATGTAAGGTACTTGTTGTAGTTGTTTTTGTTTGAAATTAAATATAAAGTCTTCAGCCACATTTGTCACAAAAAAATACTGTGTTAAATAGCAAATGCGTGCGATCTGGTCATTGAGCATATGCTGTAGCCAGCAGCTCAGGGATAAGA
Source organism: Esox masquinongy (assembly GCA_016801175.1). Classification (NCBI taxonomy): domain Eukaryota; kingdom Metazoa; phylum Chordata; class Actinopteri; order Esociformes; family Esocidae; genus Esox; species Esox masquinongy. Next base: position 54,465 of record JACXGI010002041.1, on the reverse strand, counting down.
CAAAATTACTGTGCACTTACACCATCAGTAACCTAGAAAATCATAGTGGAAGGACCACATAACATCTTAATATACACTACTGGTCAAAGTTTTAGTACACACCCATTTATCCAGTTTTTATTGAAATTTAAGCAGTTCACGTCCATTGAATAACCTGAAATGGTACAAAGGTAAGCAGTAAACTGCCTGAGGTTAAAAAAAAGTTTTGGTTACCAAATATTTAAAACTAATGTACTTTTCAGAGTTATAAAAAAGGCACTATTCAGGGAACACATATTTGGTTAACAACTTACAGCTGTTCTGCAGCAGTGGAAGTCAATTATGCCTAGAAAGTTGATGCTAACAATTCCTAAAGGTGCCTCATATTTGTTGATTACTTATAAACCCTCTGTCTGTATTAAGCAGTGTTGAAACATTCTGTGCTACAGACTGAAACAGATTACACTCACTTAAGCATTATTTGAACAGTATTGTACAGCTGGAGGTAGTATAGCGCTATCATAATGATGAGAAAATGCAATTAAAGAAGACAGACAGAGCATTACAACCTTTAAAAGTGTATGACTTTCCTTTTGAGAAATTGCAAAGAAAGCCAAGGTGTCAGTGAGTACAGTTTCCTACACCATCAAAAGGCACTTGGAAACTGGAGGAAACTCTGACAGGAAGAGGTCTGGCAGACCCACAGCCAAAACAGAAGTTTCTGAAAGTCAGCAGCTTCACAGGACAACAGCTTCAAGCACAGGTTAACACTGGTTGAAGTAAGCAAGTCTTAGTTTCAACTGTGAGAAGACTTTGAGCTGCTGGTTTGACAGGTCGAGTGGCAGCAAAAAAGCCATTGCTAAGGTGGCAAAATAAGAAAAAGAGGCTTGCCTGGGCTATGAAGCACCACCAGTGGACTACAGAAGACAAGAAGGTCTTAACTGTCAAACATGGAGGAGGAAGCGCAATGGTCTGGAGCTCTTTTGCTGAATAAAGACTTGGCAACTTGCATAGAGTTAGTGACACCCTGAACCAAAACGGCTACCACAGCATTTTTCAGCGCCATGCAATACACTCTTGTGTACGCCTAGTTGGTCAGAGGTTCATCCTACAGAAAGATAATGAACCCAAACATACCTCCAGGCTATGTCAGAACTACCATAGAAGAAAAGAACATGACAGTCGGCTTCAAAACATGGAATAGTCAGCCCAATCAAAAGGATGAAAGCAAAGCAACCTACAAATGTAACGTATTGGTGGGAACTGCAAGTATTGGGAAGAACTTTCCGAACAATTGTTCAATGTTCAAAGTTAATTTATCAAATGCACAGAATAACACAGCATCATTCAGAACAATTAAATTCTTGTGACATGGCACACAACATCTATGTAGTAAGAATTAAGAAATATATAAAGCAAAAATATAGCAATATATATATATAATAATATAAACTAGCAGCAATTTAAGGAGTGTAGAATGGGGAATATGAACAATATGGGTAGAAGTATTGAATTTTATAAATATAATGTGTGTAATATGCCTATGAATGGTACATATTAAAGAACATTATAATGTACATTGATTGTACATAGAAAGACATCAGAGAATTTGGAATGTTCATGTATGATCAGTATGATCATACATGAGTGTTGCTGGTTGAGGAGCCTTATGGCCTGAGGGAAAAAAAAAACTGTTTGTGAGTCTGGAAGTGCGTGCCTCGAAGTTCCAGGAGTGTTTACCAGACAGCAGCAGTGTGTCCAGACCATTGCCTGGATGGCTGTAGTAATTGATGGTGTTCCTTGCTTTTGTAAGGCATCGTGTATGGTAGATGCCTTGCACGGAGGAGAGATGGCAGCCAATGACATGCTCTGCAGGCTTCACCACCCTCTGGAGGGACTTGCAATCTGCAGCGGAACAGTAATGCAGCCTGACAGAATGCTCTGAATGGTGCACCTGTAGTTGGTGAGAATTTTTTCAGACATGCCAAACTTCTTGAATGTCCTCAGGAAGTATAGTCGCTTTTGGGCAGTTTTCACTGCCGAGTTCACTTGCCTGTACCAAGTGAGATCATGTTTGATGAACACACCGAGGAACTTGAAGTCCACTCCACTTCAGCTCCATTGATGTGTATGGGGGCATGACCCCCCCCCCCTCCACTTCCTGAAATACACGATAATCTCCTTAGTCTTGCAGACGTTGAGAGCGAGGTTGTTGTCCGGGCACCATGTAGCCAGGTTCTTTACCTCTTCTCTGTAAGTGGTCTTATCATTGTTGGAGATGAGACCCGGGATGGTTGTGTCGTCTGCAAACTTAAGGATGATGTGGGAGCTGTGTGTGGCCATGCAATCATGCGTGAACAGGGAGTACAAGAGTGGACTGAGTACGCAGCCCTGGGGGGCACCGGCTCAGGGTCAATGCACAGGAGGTGAGGTTGCCCAGGTTCCTGAGCTTAGGAACAACTTAGTGGGCACAATAGTGTTGAATGCTGAGCTGTAATCCACGAACAGCATCTTCAGGTATGTGTTGCCTTTTTCCAGGTGGGGGAGGGTGGTGTGTGTCGTCAGGGCGATGGCATCGTCATTAGATCTTTTGGGGTGGTATGCAAATCGAAGGGGTCCAAGGTGTCAGGAAGGGTGGAGCAAATGTGGGTTCTGACCAGCCGCTCGAAGCACTTCATGATGATAGAGGTGAGTGCAACTGGGTTGTAGTCATTCAGGCAGGTGATGAAAGCTTTCTTCGGTACAGGGACAATGGTGGCCTGTTTGAAGCAGATGGAGACTACAGACAGAGACAGGGAGAGGTTGAATATAGAGGTGAAAACCTCTATATTTAACACGGCCTAGAATGCCATCTGGCCCTGGTGACTTCCGAGGGTTGACTCTTTTAAAAGCTCTCCTCACGTCAGCCGTGGTTAGGGACAGAGTGTGGTCATCCTCAGCAAGCCTTCCAGAAGGAATGGTGTTGGTCACCTTAAACCGAGCATAGAATGATTTGAGCTTGTCGGGGAGGGAAGCGGCAGGCTCCCTTCATAGTCTGTGATGGTTCGCAGTCCATACCACATGCATCTTGACTGAGAGCTGTGGTAGTTAAACTCCAACTCATCCCTATAGTCTCTTTTGGCAACTCTGATGGCCTTCCGTAGGTCATATCTGGACCTCCTCAGAGCGTCCAAATCCATGGAACTATAGGCAGAGGACCAAGCTCTGAGCATAGCACAGACATTACCATTAACCATGGGCTTTTGGTTGGGGAAAGTCCGAACATTTACCCTCACTACGACATCATTGATGTACTTGAAGATATGCCGATATAAAGACTGCATATTTATCAATGTCCCCATCGGCTGCATCACAGAACATCTGCCAATCTGTTATTTCAAAGCAGTCCTGGAGAGTGGTAATGTATTCCTCATTCCAGTGTTGAACTGCCCCAAAAACCAGTTTATCCTGTTTTAGGTGTTGTCTATAAGATGGGAGGAGCAGAATTGATATGTGATCCGCCTTACCAAAAGCGGGGGAGGTGTTTGTAGCTATTTTGTGAACAATGGTCAAGAGTCTGATCCCCACGGGTAGGAAAGTTAATGTGCTTGGGGTATTTCGGCAAAAATGTCCTCATATTTGCCCTATTGAAGTCAATATTTGATTTCTATTGTAGAAAGAACGCCATGACTGTGTTCAGCTGTTATACCTGCAGTCAACAAAACGTTACCATGATTTATTTTGTCTCCAATTGTTTGTGTTCTATGCTTTAATTAAAACGATAAACTGTGTGAATTTCAAAAAAAGAACTGGAAAAATGTAAGTGTTCTAAAACGTTTGACCGGTAGTGTATATTTAACCACTACCAGGTAATTGATTAAGAACATATACTAATTTACAGCAACAACCTGGGTAAATGGGAGGGGAGAAGGGATGAATGAGCCAATTGGAAGCTGGTGAATGCAGTTAAAACCCCTACTCCTCTGATAACAGCCATTGCCCCCTATTGCCCCTCCCACACTACTTCCAGCTTCATCAGGAATTGCACCCTGTATAGTGGGATACAGGGTGCAATGCATATCCTGCATTGCTGGTGCCCAGCTCCCAGCCATCGTGGACCTTCAGCGCAAGCGGTGTCTGCTCAGGGCACGTGGCATCAGCCAAGACACTTCACACCCATGCTACAAACTTTTTGCCCTCCTACCATCAGGACTGCTCAGGAACAGCTTCTTCCCATCTACTGTAACCTTGCTAAACTCTGCGACCCATCCCATCACTAACCATACCCACCAACCCACCGCTTTGTACTGCCTCTCAGGGACCTTGTTGCACTACTCCCTTGTACTAATTGTCTACCTCAGGAACCTCTTTGCTGCTATACCTGCATTTCAGTTGCACATGCCACCTTGCATCTTCAATTTGCCTGCACTGCACATTTAGAATTGCCATTGTACTCGCTTTTCTTTTTTTCAGATGTTACAGGCACATCTACCATGGGAACTTCATTGCTGCTATCCCTGATTTTCAGTTGCACCATCTATCTTTCACTTCCCACTAGCTCGATTGCACAGTCAGAATTGTCATTTGTACTCAAAGCATAACTATTCATTCCCACTTGCACATACCTATACAGTACATAATACTTGTAAATATGTCATTTTTCTGCCCTCCCCTATTTGCCTCCATTGCTCATTTATAATTGCCATTTTGCATTGTATTTGCCTTCACTGCACATCTATACATTCTGCTTGCAAAATACACTTTACCTAATACTTTTTAATTTCCTGCCATGTTGTATTTGCACTTCTGGTTAGATGCTAACTGCATTTCGTTGTACTGTACTCGTACTGTTCAATGACAATAAAGTTGCATCTAGTATCATTGGGTGCATTTAAGTCGATTAAAGTTATTTTATCAATATTCTCACATAAGGCATTTCCATCACTATTTTTAAATAATTTTACAGAAAATCTCACCATGTCTAGCATAATTGTATTTTGTCTTCATCCCATGTAAAGCTGGTTATAGTGTGTTTGACTCTCTTTTGCAGAATAATAATGAACCCAAGTCAGGGGGAGAAGCGTCCTTTGTTTTTTATTAAAAACATATGAAAAAATATGTAATTGTACATGTTTTTTTCTAAATGTTCAGCCCTTTTCGTCTTTCTCCATATTGCCGTTCTTTTCCAAATGTCTTTGTGCCTCCCCAAATGTCCCTAAGACAAGTCTATCTAGCGTTTTATTCTCTCGCTCATAATGTAAACAAGCTCACAGTGATGGGGCGACACATTAATGTCTCAACCATCTTATTTAGCTAAAAAATAAAATATAGGCTAGGCATCCATTTTTAAGTGCATTTACATGCTCCAGACTGTGCATTGCCAGGAAATAGCTGCACTCCTTAGCGGTTGAAGCCTAATGTTAATGCTTACTTAATTCAATCAATTACATCAATTATAAGATGCTCTCCCCTTACCAGCCTGCTATGGCACTATGAAAACATTAAATATGACCTGCAGATTTAGACCTCTTCTCCAAAGTTCACCCATGGTGACCCTGTTGCTGATACTGTTATTTCCACATAAAAAAATATCTGGGGCCTTGCTTTGCCATAAGGGCAGAATAACTCTGTAAAACTCCTGTGTCAATCAAAGGCATCCCATGACCCTTCTATTTTACACCACTGATTAAAACCAACTTGTCTATAGTGTTTTATTTCCCACATGTTTCTGAGAGACACAATGAAGAAGAGAAATGGACCAAGAGTCATACAGAGAATGAGAAAGTTACTGCCTATAAACATTTCATTTTGTAAGTTGGAAACATTTATTGACTTAATGAATATTATATTTAATAACCTGGACTGTCTTGACTGTTTCTGTCTTTTCACTTTTCTTTCTTTCCCTTCATTTTCTCACTTTCTCTTTTCTTACTGACAGAGAGAGAAGTAGCAGCTAAACTTGAACTCTCTGTGCTGGTGGAATACAGAGTGTAGCTTTTATTTTCTGTGTGTCTTTTCTGTTCAATGAGATTTGGAGAAGGTTAGTTTTATCCCTTAAGGGATGAAAAAGGGATATGCTCTCATGCACTCACACAGGGTGCGGCACTAGGATGACTGAGGAAAATAACTGCTGTCTCTGTGTATGGTTTCTGGACAACTTAGTACAGTTAAAGCACATAAAGCACAGTATGATATGAAATACAAAGATTATTGAATAAAAGTAACGGAGCCATGCGCACAAATATTCCGAAGCTTACTTCCCTACTTTAATTTTGTCTTTAATTAATTAATGTCTCTCAGTATTAGCCTTCAAGGTAAAATAGAAGATGGTATTCATTTAACCCAAAAGAAAGAATCTTCATTTGAGCATCACACTATCACTAAGGTATAAAGCTTAGCACTGGGGCCAAGTTGTTAACCCAGATGTCTTTTTTGAGAGCCCCATGAAGTCAAAAGCTGAATCCCCCAAACCCACTAGCCCCATCACACACCACACCTTAAGAGTTAATCAAAAACTCACATACAAGCAGCTGTCAGAAAATTATGCCAAATCAATTCCGAATTACATCATTGGCGATGCATCCCAGAGAGATTGAGTTGTGCCCAATGCCTCATTAAAATAGAAGGGTCACATACAGTGGATATAAAAAGTCTACACACCCCTGTTAAAATGCCAGGTTCTTGTGATGTAAAAGAATGAGACAAAGATAAATCATGTCAGAACTTTTTCCACCTTTAATGTGACCTATAACATGAACAATTCAATTGAAAAACAAACTGAAATCTTTCAGGGGGAAAAATAAAAAATAAAAAACTCACAATACCCTGGTTGCATAAGTGTGCACACCCTTAAACTAATACTTTGTTGAAGCACCTTTTGATTTCATTACTCAGTTTATTTGGGTAGGAGTCTATTAGCATGGCATATCTTGACGTGGCAGTATTTGCCCACTCTTCTTTGCAAAAGCGCTCCAAATCTGTCAGATTGCGAGGACATCTCCTGTGCACAGCCCTCTTCAGATCACCACACAGATGTCCAATTGGATTCAGGTCTGGGCTCTGGCTGGGCCATTCCAAAACATTAATCTTCTTCTGGTAAAGCCATGCTTTTGTGGATTTGGATGTGTGCTTTGGGTCGTTGTCGTGCTGAAAGGTGAACTTCCTCTTCATCTTCAGCTTTCTAACGGACGCCTGAAGGTTTTGTGCCAAAATTGCCTGGTATTTGGAACTGTTCATAATTCCCTCCACCCTGACTAAGGCCCCGGTTCCAGCTGTAGAAAAACAGCCCCAAAGCATGATGCTGCCACCACCATGCTTCACTGTGGGTATGGTGTTCTCTGGGTGATGTGCAGTGTTGTTTTTGCGCCAAACATACCTTTTGGAATTATGGCCAAAAAGTTCAACCTTGGTTTCATCAGACCATAACACATTTTCCCACATGCTTTTGGGGACTTGATGTTTGTTTTTGCAAACTTCAGCCAGGCTTGGATGTTTTTATTTGTAAGAAAAGACTTCCGTCTTGCCACCCTACCCCATAGCCCATTCATATGACGAATACGAGAGATTGTTGCCACATGTTGCACACAGCCAGTACTTGCCAGAATTCCTGCAGTTCTTTTAATGTTGCTGTAGGCCTCTTGGAAGCCTCCCTGACCAGTTTCCTTCTCGTCTTTTCATCAATTTTGGAGGGACGTCCAGTTCTTGGTAATGTCTCTGTTGTGCCATATTTTCTCCACTTGATGATGGCTGTCTTCACTGTGTTCCATGGTATATCTAATGCTTTGGAAATTCTTTTGTACCTTCTCCTGACTGATATCTTTCAACAATGAGATCCCTCTGATGCTTTGGAAGCTCTCTGCGGACCATGGCTTTTGCTCTGAGATGCAACTAAGAAAATGTCAGGAAAATCTTACTAGAACAGCTGAACTATATTTGTCATTAATCAGTCACTTTAAATGATGGCAGCTGTGTAATAACTTCTATTTCACATGAGTTTGAATGTGATTGGTTAATTCTGAACACAGCCACATCCCCAGTTATGAGAGGGTGTGCACACTTATGCAACCAGGTTATTGTAAGGTTTTTATTTTTCATGTTTTCCCCTCGAAGATTTCAGTTTGTTTTTCAATTGAATTGTTCACATTAAGTGGAAAAAGTTCTGACCTGATTTATCTTTGTCTCATTATTTACATCACAAAAACCTGGCATTTTAACAGGGGTGGGTAAACTTTTTATATCCACTGTAGGTGTTATAAAATTGTGATTAAGAACTGGGGTAAAAGGGTGGTTCATCTGCATGGCAGATTAACCACCCTTAAACGTTCTTCTTATTTTCTTACTAACATCCCCTCTATTGTCCTATTCCTTTAATTTCCAACACTTCCTTTTAAAGGAGGATGCAGGTTAGCTTATAGTCACCTTTATTTATTTAAATACATTTCAATAAGTAAGAGACTAGAGTTATTTTTCTGTAAATGTTTACAGAGCTCAATAAACACAAACATTATCCCATTCTTTTGTTTTGAGAATTGAGTCTTGTCTGAAATGTATTTGTATCAAAATGTTGATACATTTCTTGACCTTATTAAGAGTTTGTTGAAAGTTATGCAGACCAAAAAGACTATAACTTCAACAAAATTAAAACACACTGGTGTCTACCTCATTGTTCCCAAATGTCTAATGTGGTAGCTGATTAGCCCAGCTCGCTAATGATAACAGCCACATTCAATTACAAAGCAGCACGCTGTGTTAGCAGATGCATCCGATAGGCTCTTGTCAAGATTACCCACGCTGCCCACGGCTAACTGTGTTCTTTCAGGGTGGGGAGGAAAGTTAACAAATGACAAAGCAAGCAAAGCCAATCATGGAGCAGGCTCTCCGATACTGCACTGTGCCTACACTTCCTCCAGCCTGTGCCTTGTAATGAATCTTCCTGTTTTTTGTTAACTCCGCTCTTTCAGGGCCATCCATTCTATCACATAACTGCCTGTCCACACAAATAATATAGTTTATCATATAATATTTTAAACCAGGTGGTTTGAATCCTGAATGCTGATGAAAGTGCATATATAACAGGTATGACATCACTTTACACTGCTCTAATTACATTGGTAACTGGTTCATAATAGCAATAATCTTGAGGATTTGTGGTATATCCCCAATATTCAACGGCTAAGCTCTGTGTTCTGATATGAGCTGTCAATCAAGTAGCATAGCAACGAGATGCAGTGTTGCCTTGTCTGTTACATTGCTACAAAACTGGGCTAACCCTTTAGGTTACTTCAAAATTGCATCACGGCCACCATGGCATTGCTTTTGAAAAATGTTGAATGTATTAATCATTTCACAATGAATAAGCTGTTATTGAGCGTGCCGTAGGGAGGGAAGGGATGTCTGTGTAGCGCCAGAACCATTCAAGACAGTATTTGCCACAGAACTTAGATTCCATTAAAATACATAGACACAAATAAGGACGTATCGTAGGCTTCACGGGATAGACATAACATACACAGCTCAAGGTGCACTTTCCACTGTTGTAATGATTCAGCATTCATAACAGCACATTACTCCTGACACACACATGCAGAAAGTCTTATAAAAGGGAGGAAGCCCGTAGAAAATCGTCCATAAAAATACTAAAACATTCTGTTAACTGGTGCGGTTTCTCACGCTCTCTTCCTCCCTGTCAGCTATGGGAAGAAAACATTAGCAATTAAAAATACTAAAACACAACATTTTCGTTAAATAATGACCACTCTGCTCTTTTCACAAGGTGTGTGTTTGTTTGACTGGTGTGCTGTCTCTCACTCTCTTCCCTATGTAAACCAGACAAAATCCAGCATCTGTTTTTACTTGTAAACATCTGCTACTCTCTCTACGATAGCAAAGTTTCAGGTTTTGTTTCAGCTCTCATTAATTGTTTATTGGTCAATTAATTAATAACAAGTTAATATAATCCAAAAATGTGCATTTTAATATCGCATTAAATGAAATTGCTTTAAAATGATTGTCACTAAGTTATACAATTTAACATTACGTATGAAAGGTAGCTGTTCCTGGATAGTAAGGTTGAGGTGAATAACATTTATAAGAAGTGGATAGCAAAGATGATAACAAGCGAGCACTGCAAGTCTACACTGCAACCAAGCATAAAGGGGAAACACTACAAACTTTCAAATGAGAAACACCACAAAATCAATGGTTTTACACATAGTATGGGGTCCAACCCTTGCTTTACTCTATCCTGCCGACCTTTCGAAAGGGTCACTGTTAAGTTGTTGGGATAACGCAGGAAGTAAACAAACAGACATGGACTGTGAACGGAAAAGGCCATCAACTTCTAACAATGTGCAGTCTGTGGAGATGTACATGGCTGATGACTATAACCCTCTGTCCAGAGAACCCACAGAGGAGGATCTTCAGTGGTTGATGAACTGTCTCTGAGGCAGGTTTACAGGCATGGCAGGATTCCTTGAACCTGAGCCAGAACAACTGGTACCCTCCCTGTCTGTACCGGACATTGTTAAAAACCAAGGGAATCTGGAACCTGCAGGCATCCTGGCTGGCATGGTGATGTCTTTAGAGCAGCCGGAGGTTATGGCTAGCAACAGTGGGACGGCGCACCAACCCCTTATTGCACATCATGCGGAGTGGGAGGTTGAGGGTCAGCAATTTAGGATTTGTGTTGGGGCGACACAAATTACTTCACTGCTAAAAAGGGTCCTTGGCTCACAAGCGCTGTGAATTGGGGCACAGACAAATGGCTATTGGAAAGGATATGTGCAGTCAGGGCTGAAAGAAAAAAAGTAAAAATAACTTCTATAGAATACAAAAATGTTAATAATAGCCTGGTAAAATACATCAACAAAATAACATCTAGTGCCAGCTGTAGTGGTATGCATCATTTCATCGGTGTGCTAGTTATCTTTCTGGTTGTAATCCGAATTCTCGATGCGGCGAGTTAACTGGCACACATGGGAAACGATGCATACAAGCACAGCAAACGTTTGTATAAGTAAGTTAGTGTACATAACCAAGTTTTACAAAACTCAAAACATGATAGCACGCTAGGTGGCATGTTCATATTTATATACATGGCCTGGTGGAAAACATAATTCCATACTGTACATCATGAATATCATGTAAAAAATAAAGTTACCTAACGTTTTACGACAAATTATACAAAATGCTGTTTGCAGCTAACACATGTTATTGTACTGTACCTTAACACATAGCTCCAGTGACGCCTCTCCCTCACCAAGGTAGAACAACGATAAAAGATAAACTTGTGCTCAGCCAATCAATTATTAAAATGAGAAATTACAAAGGCTGATTTAGAGAAAAAACGGTCAACAATCAAACTATATTCTTGCTGTTTAGATTCTTCTCTGTGGAAAATGTGGATGGTTTTCCAGCTACCACAGGCTGCACTTGGTGATGACGTCACATTAGCGGCTAATTAGCTTTCCATTTTCGGCTAAATTTAGGCAATATATTGATATAAGTCTTATAAGTCTTATATTTACTCAGTTATCAAAACGGTGAGGTGGTGTTATCCTACACGAAACACAGACCTTATTTGAACTGGATCTAAAAATCCACTATTGGAAAAATGCCAAAAGAACCGGAAATTAGCCAGTTTAGCATTTTGCCCCTAGGTTTTTCTCTTTATACCCTATTGTACCCTACCTTCATCCTCTCGCTTTTCTCAGGCTCTGTATCAGCATTTCTTTTGGTTGATTATTTTGTTTTAACTTATTCTAACAGAAAAAAAAATATTATATAGGCTATATTTAAGAATATTAATAATTTATTACATTTACAGAAAATTCCAATTATCAGTAACTCATTTACACAATACTTCGGTAACCTAGCTAGCATACATTCAACATTTACCAACAGGAGAACATATTGCTAGTTTTTAAAATAACATTACAACGAACACAACTATAATCAATGGGAAGCTAGTGAGTTAACTGGATTTCGCCCCATTTTAGATTAATTCCAAATAATGGATGAATTAATGTAACAAATGAATTGAATATATAGAGTATTTCAATTACAGTACAAGTTTCAAAGATAAAAGTTCTCTGGAGATTCAAGGTGTTTGCAAGATCAGAGAAGCATGCAGAGTTCAGAAAAATGCAAGAAGAGACCTTTCCCAAACCCCGCTCTGGTTTTTATCCTAAAACTAAAGAGTGGGGATAGTTTGGCTAACCTAGGAATCAAAAGACAAGTCCTGAAGACTAGACCCCCTTATCATCTAGGGACACATTCCAATCTATGACTCCTAACACCATATTGTAAAAAGTGATCTACTCATGGGTTCAGCATAGAGTGATTAAGGCATGACCTTAGGTGCTGTAGTCAGACCAGAGAGAAACATTTGTAACATAAACATTCTGATAAAAGAACATGACCAGACACACAGAGTATAGGCTAGGAAAGGACATTTGAGGACATAATTACAAATGGCTATACTAAATACTGAAGAATCATTGAATATTTAAGTAAACATAGAATTTAAATTTTTCGGTTCCTTCAGTTGTTGCTTTGTTATGACAGAAAAATCACCTTTGGGCTGAGTCTGCCTGTGTGATGGAGAAGCACTGTCAGCAGCATTTTTAACATCTCCATTATGGTGCTGCATCTCCTTCAAGAGACCGTTGTCATTTTTCTCTTACTTTCTCCATACCACCTTTCCTCTTCCTTTCCTTTAACAACAAATGTATGTTAAGAAAAGCAGAAAATACAAAAAAAAACAAAAAACTTTGCTTATAATATTGACCAATCCCTTTCTGCAAAAATGTTGGACAAATTCTATTAAGCAAGGGTCACTCCTCCTTCCCCTATTGAAATATTGGGTCGGTCCATGTGAGTAGCCATTGTGTAGACCTTTGTGCGCCAGAGAGATAGAAACAGGGAGAGAGAATTTGAAGTCAGGTAGTAGACCAAAAAATTCAGATCACCCTGGGAAAAATTGCACATTATATGAGCGGCTGCTGGGCGGCCCACATAAGTTGGGTCAGCCCAGCCCACCGTGAAAAGCCATGTTTAAGAAGCAGATGCCTCACAGATCCTCAACTGACAGCTTCATTAAAAAGTACCCGCAAAACACCAGTCTCAACGTCAACATCCTCTGTCCAGTGTCTGTGTTCTTTTGCCTATCTTAATCTTTTCTTTTTATTGGCCAGTATGAGATATAACTTTTTCTTTGCAACTCTGCCTAGAAGGCAAGCATCCCAGAGTCCGACTGGAGCTACCGCTGTGCCACCTGGGAGAACAATACGGCCAAATCATAAAATAAAAGAAATATTTAAATTTCTTTTAAAATGATCTGATTACATGAATTGAATTATGTTTGAGGTATGTTGAGTTGTTTGGCCCTCCATACTCCCTGGTTGACAGTGCATATTTCCAAACTAGGTTTGCATAAAATGGCAATACAATACAGTATCTATGCTGGTGTAGTTTTATACATTATTTGTTTATCTTTTAGCCAGAAATATGTATTGGTAGCGTAAATATAACTTAGGGCCTCCGCGCACAGCATGAAGCAAGTAATAGAAACCTTAATTCTTTTTTCTGAAGAGGTCCAGCCAGAGATTCTCAGCATTATTGTTGACACTATATTCTTGGGTCTTGTTCACCAACAGTATCATCTCTATAACATGTTAAGAAATATTGTTACGTTATTTAAAATATGCAGTTTCAGTATTATCCCAACAATAATAGGATTAGTTGCTGTATGAGAGCAGGACTTGCTTACAAGATCAAAGAGGAGCAGGAAAACGAGTTGCTGTGTGGTGTGTCCAAGGGGGACACAGATTGTCATTTAAATGATTTGGAAAAAGATCCAGATATTCACAAACATTTAAATGGAGATCACAGGCATGCAAAGACACATTTGAAAAAAGGTTGGCGTACACTCCCTCTGGAATTCAGCTCCCTTACTAAGTTTTATATTCTGATTCATTCATTTTCTAGAGTGAGTCCATGCATGACTGATAAGCTTGATATACTGCATTTTCTACACAAACTCTATAAAATGATAGGGTGGCAAGGCTACTGAAAATGTACTAAAGTTACTGAAATATCCATTTAGGAAATTTACAGTTTGTGGTAGCTATAAGATGCACTTTTTTATCAGTCCATTACATCACTTGAGAAGAATTTTGCCCAACTCTTCCATGCAGTCTCTCTTAATGAAGCCCTGTGGCATAGCCATCATTGACTATACAGCTTGCTCTTTGGTGCGTGTAGTAGTTAATTTAGGGTTTTGCTTGCAATTGCACAAGCGATATTATTTGCTTAGAACCCATAGCGGCCATCGACGGCCTTCCTTGTGAATAATGTAGCGGTAGCGGACGGCTGTGTTTCTTAAACAATAATATTTGTGTAAATATCACAAAATCGACCTGATAAAAACTTACTGTATTCCCGTGGATGTTGTCATTAATAAGAAACCAGAAAAAGGGTATTCTGTCATTTGACATTTTTTAGTTTATAATTTCTCTACTCAATATGCTAGCGCCAAAGCTGCCATGACTTTTTACGTTAGAAGAGGCTGTTTCTGTGTTGTTTGGTGATACGAAGTTGGAAACGTCCTTGATCTTGGAAAGCGATAATGATGTCGTAACAAATACAAATGCGGATATATGTTTGGTGTTGTCTATATTTGATGCTGTGAAATGTTGTTAATATCTTTTAGATGGCAATAGCAACCCTGTCGTGATGATAGGCGAGCACATCAGCTGTGGAGCTGACATCCCTGCCGGAGCTGAACTTTGGGGATGTGTACATGTACCTTGTGGAGAATTCATCCCCTTATGCACAACACGAACCCAGGCCCAAGGGAGGGGGGGCGGGGCAGCGCAGAACCCCCACCGGCACAAACCCGCCGAGGGGGCGGAACAGCCGAGACTAACCAGGGCGGCGGAGTCGTCGGGACAGGCCGGGGAGGCGGAGCCGGCGGAGGGTCAGGAGCCGGGAGAGCCAGCGGAGGGCCAGGAGCCGGGAGACCCGGCAGAGGGTCAGGAGCCGGCGGAGGGCCAGGAGCCGGGAGACCCGGCGGAGGGTCAGGAGCCGGCGGAGGGCCAGGAGCCGGGAGACCCGGCGGAGGGTCAGGAGCCGGCGGAGGGTCAGGAGCTGGGAGACCCGGCGGAGGGCCAGGAGAGGGCGCCGTGGCGGCTGGGACAGGAGAGGGTATGGTGGGACGAAGCGGCAGCTCCAGGGCAGGAGAGGGCGCCGCGGGACGAGGCGGCAGCTCCAAGGCAGGAGAGGGCGCCGCGGGACGAGGCGGCAGCTCCAAGGCAGGAGAGTGCGCCGCGGGACGAGGTGGCCAATCCTCTGTGGGCTCGGGCGGCGGCCAGTCCTCTTGCGGGCTCGGGCGGCGGCGGCCAGTCCCCGGCGGGCCCGGGCGGCGACCAGTCCTCGGCAGGTTCTGGCGGCGGCGAAAACAGGGCAGAAGGGGGAACTGACGGCGGCGACCACTGGGCTGCGGGAGGTGCTGGCGGCGTCGGCCGCTGGGCAGTGGGAGGTGCTGGCGGCGTCGGCCGCTGGGCAGTGGGAGGTGCTGGCAGCTTCGGCTGCTGGGCAGCGGGAGGTGCTGGCAGCGTCGGCCGCTGGGCAGCGGGAGGTGCTGGCGGCGTCGGCCACTGGGCAGCGGGAGGTGCTGGCGGCGTCGACCGCTGGGCAGCGGGAGGTGCTGGCGGCGTCGGGGCCGCTGGGCAGCGGGAGGTGCTGGCGGCGTCGGCCACTGGGCAGCAGGGGGCGCTGGCTGCGACTCCAAGGCAGCAGGGGGCTGCTTGTTCAGGACAGACAAAAACTTTGCTGGCTACAACTTCAGTAGCTACGTTATAGGAAGCCTAACAGGATAGACAAACACTTCGCTGGCTACATGATTCTCTCGTGTTTCACTTGACGAAAAAGTCAGTTATCGTCACCTATATTGATAGTTACTGTATCAATGTCATTCACAAATGGCTAATATGCTGTTAAAACGGCCAGTGGCAAAATAAGATTTGTTCAGGATAGACAAAAACTTCGCTGGCTACAACCTTCAGGAGCTATGTTATAGGAAGCCTAAAACAAAACTGTTTACTGTTATATTGCGACTATTTCTGGTGGATTTTCGAATTATGTATTTGGATTTGTTCAGGATAGACAAAAACTTCGCTGGCTACACGATTCTCTCGTCTTTTCACTTGAAGAAAAAGTCAGTTATCATCACCTACATTGATAGTTACTTTACCAATGTCATTCAGGAATGGCTAATATGCTGTTAAAATGGCCAATGGCAAAATCCATACAGATCATAAATGCTATCTGTGGTGGAGGTAACCTTAATAAGAAAGGTTACTCAGTTTAACACTATGCCTTAATGGTGTCTAGCAACTTAATCAAACTCGGCATGATGTTAATGCGTGACAAAATGATCTAATGTTGAAATGCTATAGGGGTTTAAAGACACAGCCTCTTATGTGGGAGACTTGAGTTCGAATCCAGGGGAGGGTAACAATGAACATCACCTTTTATTGCGGGCCAGCTGGACTAGGCTTGTCTGGTTTCTTGTTTCTATTTCTAAAAGACTACAACTCTGAGCCATTAATTTCTTCTCTGCCATATCTCTCAGTGCAGCGGGTTCTTTTAAACATTACCCTGCGGTTTACTGGATAACTTTAAAAAAAGCAACACAAAATCACTGTTATAATTTGAAAGATTGTGATCTTACATTGTGATATTAAACCACACATTTGAACTGGAGTATTTGCTAATCTTATTAGGACTACACCAATTTAACAGGACCAAGGCAGCAAATAAGTTAATTCTATTGAGTTGTGCTTTACTTCTTGCTGAACAGTTGGTATTTACTGCTTATTTTGACTAGATTTAGAAGCTAACTATTGAGATATGTGGCTATGAATCTACAAAATGAAATGCATAGCCTACTCCTTTTACATATGGCTACTTACTGTCATTTTGACTGAAAATGATTTGAGCCTTGCTTACTGAAAACAGCAAATGCAGTTCCTTTGCTGTTATTCGAGCTACAGAACATTTAATACAAGAAACGGTGTTCTTCATGGAACCACTAAATTTAGAGGAAAGTTGAGAAAGCATGAACTCAGCCATTTATACTGGTACAGTAAATGTTTGCATTTTTGCCAACTGTAGCTGGATGTAATGCAAAAGTATAACCTAGTGTTTTTAGTAAGGCTGTCAAAATTAACGTATTCACACGTGATTAATGTGCAAAAATGCGTAACGCTGTTCATTTTTTTGTCGCCGGTAACACATTTTTATTTTTTTGAGCCTCAGAACCATAGTTAGTTGAGCAGGAGCTGTCACTTATATGCAACAGCCAGGGCTGGCTCCAGGCATAAGTGACATAAGCAGTCGCTTAGGGCCCCCGACCTCAAGGGAGCCCCCGACCGGTAGGAGAGAGTGGGCCCCAAATGAAATTTTGCTTAAGGCTTCCAAAAGGATCCGGCACTGGCAACAATATACGAGTACCTTTATTTGGCACTTGGTTTGACTTCACTTATTGAAAACCATAGCTATGGAAATGAATAATTGAGATCTGTCACTATCAATCTACTGTAGAATGCTAAACTACTTGGTTACTTTGCTGTTATTGCAACAAAATGTGGCATCCTTCATATACACTGCTCAAAAAAATGAAGGGAACACGTAATCGTCACAGTAGAACACCAAGTCAATTAAACTTCAGGGATATCAATCTGTCCAGTTAGGAAGCATAAGCAATTGTGAATCAATGTCACCTGTTTATACCGAACTAACTTGCTAGACAAATAAACTTGCTTTGCTTGCTTTTCATAAGTCACTCAGGCCTATAGTATCGACATACTTGCAGATCATAAATGTTCATTATAATTTTGTTGGCTGGCATCTAGCTAGCAGGTCTTAAATTGACATGTGAGAGTATAAATTGACTAGGTCGAGCAGTTACCCTAATGATGGCAGAGCTTGCTCTACTAAAGGATCTTTGCTCTGGGCTGAGACGCAAAAGAGTATGCCGTAATGGCGCAGATTTTTACATGGAGAATGACGAATGGTTAATTAGCCAATTCAGGCTATAATTTATATGTTGATGATCGTCACACCCACATAAATTTCGGGTGTGTTGTATTTAAATAAGGACAAGTGCAGCGCATTCCCGCGTCCACAACTTTATCCAATTTATCAATCTGACATGATGACATCTACGCTCATTTCGAAGAGTTGCAACGTTCCATAAATCAGACATGGAGATGATTGTATGTCTCTCCCTGTGCTTGAATCTGAGATCTTTTTTGAGAAGTTTTAATGAATGAGGGGCCAATGTTCTAAGGGTCATCTGACCTTGTCTCAGAGAGATTTCCACCAATCACAATCAGAATGAGGTTCAAGTGTGCAGCAGCTTGTTTGGGGAGGGGTGCAGTGCTCCCTTTGATTTAATAGGTTAGAAGCAGTTGACACTTATATTTTGTCTTCTAAAACAATGATTGGTTTGCATGGTGGTTTGCATCGTTTTAGCTGAAGAGACATATCAGATGGATGATCATGAGATGGGAGTGCACCTTCAAAAATTAACTCTCATCCCCAATTTCAGCCCACCCCTTTCAAACACTAAAACAAGCTTTATCCATACAAAAAATGTTTTTCCTCCGTCCAGTGTCTGTGTTCTTTTCCCCATCTTAATCTTTTCTCATTAATGGCTAATCTGAGATATGGCTTTTTCTTTGCAACTCTACCTAGGAAGCCAGCATCCTAGAGTCGCTCCTACACTGATAACATTGAGACTGGTGTTTTGTGGGTACTATTTAAAGAAGCTGCCAGTTGAGGACCTGTAAAGTGTCTGTTTCTTAAACTAGACACTCTAATGTATTTGTCCTCCTGCTCAGTTGTGCACTGGGGCCTCCCACTCCTCATTCTATTCTGGTTAGAGACAGTTTGCTCTGTTTGTGAAGGGAGTACTACACATTGTTGTATGAGATCTTCAGTTTCTTGGCAATTTCTCACATGGAATAGCCTTCATTTTTCAAAAGAAGGATAGACTGATGTGTTTTTGGAGAAAGTACGGTGGACCTGAAGTGCAAAACAACCACAAATACAATTACACACCCCCAATAAAAATACTCCCCTCAATAGCGCAAAACACAACCACTGAAACAATGACACACTCGCAATTCATAGTTTTCAGTCACGTGGTCAATCTTGTTGAAACATGGCGGCTAACACTGGGAATTCTATAGAGCAACTGCACAAGCCGGTCAAATTTTCTACTTCTGCAGCCCGTGAGTGTTTAGATAAACTCACAAAACATGAAAAACAAATGTTTGAAAACACACTGCAAGTCTTGGCACTTGTGATCCATATACAGCACCCGCTGTGTTATTTACATCATTAAAAACAGTGAATTCCCTGCTGGAGCTGAACTTTGAGAATGTCCTTGTGGAGAATCCATCCCCTTACACTGCTACCAAAATGAAAGCGTACATAAGTACAGACAGCTATCTGTACATTCGATCATGGTGGGTTAATAATGCAATTGTTTGGGAGGTGAAGGAGAAGAAATTCTTCATTGTCAAAGCGAAGTTTAGTGCTAATTTACCAAAATTACCGTTGGTTCTATGGGTGGTCGGTGTAGCGTAGTGCAGCCAGTATAACACAGAAACAAATGTACCGGTAATAATATAAACGTTTTCCCCAACGTCAGGTAAACCATTCCTAATGTTTAAATGACCCACCATTGACAGCCTGGGTTGCTGTGGAGAAGGTTGGATTGGTTGAAGGTTGGATTGATTTTCTCCTGTATTAATTGTGTTATTAACTTAGCTAAGGCTATTTGTTTAACAAGAATGGTTTATCTAGCCTCACTAACGTTAGCTAGGCCATTGGAGTTGGTTGCATCGGTGCAGACAAAAACAGACCATGTCATTCATTACAATGATTACATGTAAATATGATTGCAAATACAATATATATGCGGTTAGCGCATCCAAAGGAACTGCAACTATCTGTCATTTTAAAGTATAACTAGTAAAACTTGTGAAGTTGTCGATGGAGGGCAATGGAAGGAGAGTTTGTTTTGCCTGCCAAGTGGGCGTTCCTATATGCCGTGACATCACGTGAAAACTATCAATACAACACCTTCCCCAAATATAAACGCGTTCTCCCAAAATACGAAACAACGTGAAGTTAAAACAGAAAGGCTAGGTACAAGACTCTCGTCACTGATTGGATGCACAGCCTGTTATTCAGGGTGAACGGAAAATTACAGTTTAGAAGCTAGCTGTTTAGCTACGGTTTCAAAGAGCCCAAGAGAAGTGATATAACAAGAGAGAAACATCTATTGCCCTTACCATGGCAATAAAAAAAACAATCAAACCACATTTTCAGTGGTTCTGCATAGTGTAGTGACCTTGGTAACACCACTACTTGTCCCTGTGAATTGGACATCTGCGTTTGGGGTATTGGGTAGTGCGCCCGGCCAGGGTGCCGAAGGTTGTGTGTTTGAGACACTGCCTGTAAAATGCTATAAAGTTGTTTAATTCTAATGTTGTGAAAAGTTGATGACATATCTAAGAATATCTCAGAATTTAGCTTATCTAGCTCTGGCTAGTGATGTTCATGCATTGCTGATGTATACAGGGTGAGAGTGTTAATTGTGTTCCCAAATCAAAGATTCCCATGGTATTTATGTATTTACAAAAAAATGCAGCATTTGATGGCTGATTTATTTTTAAT
Organism: Esox masquinongy; assembly: GCA_016801175.1. Taxonomy (NCBI): domain Eukaryota; kingdom Metazoa; phylum Chordata; class Actinopteri; order Esociformes; family Esocidae; genus Esox; species Esox masquinongy. The sequence goes on along the minus strand of JACXGI010002041.1, from coordinate 33,756 downwards.
TTAGTATTTATTTTTGCCTGATGATGCAAATTTCCTCTTTAAATAACTGGACACATATAAACAGCAGGTTGGTGAAGGTTTAGCTCTCTGGATATTATCTAATTCGACGTGTTCACGATTAATAGCTGACCCAGTAAGCTGCTGTCATAGTTAAGTAATTCCATTAGATCTACGCACACAGCCGACCTCTTGATGTTATGAATGGAATACGATCCATTCGATCTTTCACGTGCACAGCAGACCTCTCTACATTCTAGATTCAAATATGATGTCTTGATCTAAGGCAGGCATCGGCAAGAAGACATGCGTGTTATCTGGGGATGACCTCATCTGAATGTCCCTGATAATAAATACGAATGGGTTCAATTACGTTACTTGTTGAATTGTTTACACTAATTCTTCTTCCTTCTCATAGAAGCAATAAAATAATTTCCTATTTCCCATTCACCCTGAATAACGGTCTTGTACCTACCCTTTCCATTTTGACTTAATGTTGTTTCGTATTTTGGGGAAGGTGTATTGTATTTGAAGTGTGTCATCGTATTAGTGGTTGTGTTTTGCGTTATTGGGGATAGTATTTTTATTAGTAGTGTGTAATGGTATTAGTGGTTGTGTTTTGGCCACCATAAGAAAGTTTGAAATTTTTAGCCTGTAATCGAACCCACAAACACTGATGCTGAAGATACTGAACTACTCTAAAGAAGGACAGTTTTATCACTCCTTAACCAGCACACCAGTTTTCATCTGTGCTAACATAAATGCAAAAGGGTTTTCTAATGATCGATTAGCCTTTTAAAATTATAAACTTGGATTAGCAATCACAGTGTGCCATTGGAACACAGGAGTGATGATTGCTGATAATGGGCCTCTGTATGCCTATGTAGATATTTCATTGAAAATCAGCTGTTTTCAGCTACAGTTGACATTGACTACATTAACAATGTCTACACTGTATTTCCTTTCAATTTGATGTTATTTTAAAGGACAGAAAATATGCTTTTCGTTCAGAAACAAGACATTTCAAGGTGACCCCAAACTTTTGAACAATAGTGTGTATATATTCTTTAAACCAATATGCCTGTTTAGGTTTCATAACGTTTAAATGCCTGTATGTGAGGATTTAAAAATAAGTAATGAGACTACTTTAACAGTCCAAAATTGGGTGCAGGTAGCAATCAGACAAAGAAACAAAAGACAAACAGATTGATTAATCCATAAGTACAGGAAAGAGCTGTCTGGTACCATCCTATTTACATCACCACCACAGAATGCCTAACCATTCCATATTAATTATTGCTGTGCCTTCATACAAATATGACCATTTCATTCCTGCTGTGTGAATTGTCTCTTATTGAATTCTTACACAAACTGTACCTTTTATCTTAGATTTGGTTTGACATAGTGGGGGTTAATACATGTCTAGATGTCTGATCTCTGAAGATTTGTTTTGCTTTTGAAATAAGAACTCCCTTGTAGTGTACATATATCAAGACTCAACTTTTTTGAGCCAGGCAAAATCAAGCATTAATTGGGCAATACGTAAGTTTTTTGCTGTACTATTAGCATATAAACAAGCGAAAATAACCAGTGGATATCTGCAGTTAATATTTTAAGTTAGTGTTTCAAATAATCTTTTACTACAAAATTCATCAGAGTGACATAATCCCATTTACATTAAACGTCCATCTATCTGCTGGCATTGATTTGTAATCTCCTTATACTAGCTTTAGACATTTGCAGTATTATCCTTCCCAACCTAATCCACCCTGGCCTAGCTAATTTTATACCGGTCTCGTTCGGTGAGGGTATAAAAATGTTTAGAGGTAGGATTTTACACAGTGCCCCTTTAATATCATTATTATGAATATCAAGTCAATGTGAATTGAAGTAAATCTAAAACAAATTAAAATGCAGATTTTTCAAGTTATAACATTAAAACTAGTACAAACACAAGCCTCTTTTTTAACTAACTCTATACAGCTCCGGAAAAAAATAAGAGACCACTGCACCTTTGTCTTTCCTTTCCAAAAAAGTTGAAAAGGAAAGTTTTGAGTGAGGAAGAGAAGCGTTAAGTTTGCAGTGGTCTCTTAATTTTAACCCTTCTCTTCCTCACTCAAAGCCTTCCTTTTTGACTTTTTTGGAAAGGAAAGAAAAAGGTACAGTGGTCTCTTAATTTTTTCCAGAGCTGTATGTCATTAATGTGCCATCAAAAGATAAAGGTTCTTAGCTTGCAGTATTCTAGAGTATGTGATTAATTTGCCTTTAGGTGTTTCCCTCAGTGCATTCCTGAGGTCAGACATGCCATGAACAATTGTAAATTTAATTTATCATGATGTATGATGCCATTTTCCAATGTTAAGAGCATCTGTACAGCATGTGTTCTACCAAGCATACCTTGCCATTCCAAAACAAAAACATATATTTTTTTTCTGTTAATCATTGTCGATGACAACCTGGGCACCAGGTCAAGGTGTCAATTTGTAGGACAAATTGTAGGACAAATTGACACCTGGTGGTTCCAAATCTAACAATGCAAAATGGCAAGTACAAACTTAGGTTCTGCAGCATAATTGTGAGGTCTGAAAAACGAAAAACTTTTTGGTATTTAATTAATTAGCATAACCAGTTCACACAACCAGCTGGTCAGCGACATATCACCTCATCACAATATCAGAGTTACCCCAGAGGAGTAGAACCTAATGCCAAGACCTGCTGAATATAGTTGTGCATGTTTCCAATAAATGGTTAAACTAATTTGTTGGTGTTTTCTGTTAATGTGTTCATTGCAATTTCTAAACAACTGCCAAATAATACTTTTGTCAGGCGTCATTAATTATTGTAGACCAGACAAACACAAACATTATTTTATTGATTTATGGCATTACTCAAAACCAGCAGCATTTGAGTACCAGCCCATATGTATGTATTTTACATAAGTTTATCTAATAAGTAGTATTATTTCATGTGATCCACACAGCGCTTGACTTGGGATAAAATAAGTGCAGGAACTGAGAAACCGCATATCAAACTATGTTAATCAAAATGTGTGTGTTAATAAGGCTTGCCTAAAAAAGGAACTAGAATGCTGTTTGCCTAAAATTAGAAGGACCAGAACGCCATTCCGGTCCGTTCCGGCCCAAGTCAAGCAGAATTACAAGCAACTGATCTGGCCCACCTTCCCTAACTCACGGGTCATTACTGCTCAAAAGAGAGGAACATGTTCAACATCTCATGGATTGCACTTGGTTTAATTCTGGCCAATACAAAAGTGCATACTAACTTCTTAATAATAATAAAATAATAATGCATTATATATATTTCAAGGACCCGTCTTTGGGTCCTTGAAAAGTGCTATATATATAGTGCTTTTCAAGGACCCAAAGACGCTTTTCAAAATGAACATGGAACAAACAAAACAAATACCATGAGAAAACAAAGAAAATTGAGAGAATGGGATTGGGCATGGCTAGGGGTTGGCGATTTTGAACAGATGAGGAGCCTAGGAGCAACCCTTGAGAATGCCCTGTCACCAAAGCCTTTGAGCTTGAACTTGGGGATTATGAGGTAGCCCGCAGTACCGGAACAGAGTTTGTGTGTTGGTTGATATGGAAGAAGAAGGTATGTGAGTTAGGCAGGAGCAATATTGTTTAGGGCTTCATATGTCAAGTAGGAGGATCTTTTAGTTGATGTGTTGGGAGATAGGAAGCCAGTGTAACTCACAGAGGATAGGGGTGATATGTTGCCGGGACTTGGTGTGAGTGAGTAGTCTGGCCGCAGAGTTTTGAACCATTTGGAGCTTATGGAGGGATGTAGATTTGATGCTGGTGAGTAGGGAGTTGCAGTACGAAGGTTATGAACGCATGTATTAGGGTTTCAGCAGCGGGAAGGTCTGAGTTTGGCAATGTTGTCACTGTTTAGTTTGAAGAAGTTTTCCTTCATCCATGCTTTTATTGCAGTCAGGCAGGATTCAATATGGGTCAGAGGTGGGTTGGTGAGAGATTAGTTGGCTAGATATATTTGTGAATCATCAGCATAGCAGTGGAAATTAAGGTTGAAGTGACAGAGGATTTGACCAAGGGGAAGGATGTAGATGATGAAGAGTAGGGGACCAAGTACTGAGCCCTGGGGGACACCTTGGGTAACAGTGGCTGAGTGTGAGATTAAGACTATGAGTGAAATGTAATGGGTTCGGTTAGTGAGATAGGAGTTCAGCCAGGAGAGTGCAGTTCCCTCAACACCCAGCCCCTCGAGCCTGGTGAGCAGAAACTGGTGGTTAATAGTGTCAAAGGCAGCACTCAGGGCGAGGAGAATCAGGATGTTGAGTGAACCGGCGTCAGCTGAGAGGAGAAAGTTGTTGACATCTTTCTCCAGTGCAGTTTCTGTGCTATGGATTGGCCAGATACCAGACTGAAGAGGCTCATACAGATTGTTTTGGAGGAGGTAGGTTTGGAGCTGTGAGGCAACAATTCATTCAAGAGTTTTATTGGCCAGGAAGGGGAGGTTGGAGATGGGGCAGAAATTGTTAAGGATGATGTTGTCTAGTCCAGGTTTCTTTAGGATGGGGGTGACAGCAGCAGCATTGTAGCAGGAGGGGACAATACCGTTGGAGAGGGAGAGGTTGACTATACTTGTGATGTGTGGGCAATGAGCAGGTATGGAGGCTTTAATCAGGACTGTGGGAAGAAGATAGAGAGAGCAGGTAGTATTTTTGGATGTCATTTTGAGTTTGGTGATGTAAGGGTTATCAATCAAACAATTTAATTTTATAGAGTCCTTTTTACATCAGCAGTTGTCACAAAGTGCTTTTACAAAGCACAATTTATTGTTGACAGTTGATATTACATCATGCCATTTATTTGACCAAATTAGCTAGCTAGCTGAAGCCAATAATGGCAAACCAGCTTTACTTATAATGGAGTTTCCTGTCCAATGAAACACAAGTACATTTCATATTGGATAGATTTGAAGTCCTCTGGTGTTCCTATACTAAACAAATTCTAAGGTACGTGAGAACGCAAGTGAGAATGCAATTCACATTAACATGGCTAATTACCACATGATTCTTCAAAACATCTCTGATAGAACGGTAAGGTACATTTCTGGAATGAAATTAGTTCACAGAATTTTTTTATTTCTCAAACATCTACCCCACACCTAATAAAAAAGAAAACGTTTAAACTTGTTTCCTTCTTAAATTAACTATTAAGCGTTTTTCATCCCCCACAAAGTTCAATATCACTGACAGGTAGTACACACTGTAGGCCGAAAAAAATCTATATAATTTTGCCTGCATTTTTGATAGTATTAGTGTTTCTTATATTACACAGTCAAGGGAGATCTTTGATCTGTGCATCATACTGTCAACTCAACAATACACCTGCTTGGGGAGATTTGATTCAGTGTTTCACATAGTTTCAAAACAAACGTCTGTTCACTTTGGTCTTTTTGATCATGAACTGTGGAAAATCTGGGCTGTGTTCACTGCATTCCAAATATGTATAATATCAAAGAAGCGCTCTTCGTAGACACGGAATGGACTCCTGCTGTTTGCAGTTTCTTCCTCTCTGTTGGAGTCCTTCAATCCTTTAGTGCTGGGGTTTCCAAAGCACCCCTCCATAGAGTAGTTATTGTACACTTATTGGCCATGGCAAGCACACCATCCATAGCAGTGTGAGTGCATAGGATTGTACACAAAACCTCTTCCTTAGCTACAGCTGTCAAATCAAAAGGTTATTTAAATATAAATTAGAAATGTTTACATATTTATATATTGTTGTATGCATCAGTGATTCACAAATGCAACTTTAGCTTATGTATAGCGTAGTACTGATAATGAAATAATGTTTGCAATTAGCACAGATTACGACACAAAAATTCAAGCTACGCAAATATGTCTCTTGAATGTTAGAATATATGTGAGCAGACTCAGTAGACGTGTAACCTGGGATGAAGGCCTGGTGAATATTCCTCAGCGGAATTTGAACCTAGGGTGCTCTGACACACACCTCCCCTTGCCTCTGCTGGGTGACCATATTTCCTTTTATATGAATGAATAGGCTTTTCTTTACTCACTCGCCACGCTCTGGTAAAGCTTAAGGACAAAATGGATTGCAAAGGTTGTGTTGGAAAGTGGAAATAGATAATTTGGGTCATTTTCAGCCAACCCCCTCACCCTTCTGACTTCGGCAGCAGACAAAAAAGATGTGTAGTAAAATGTTCTTTATTATAATTATACTTTATCAGCCTTTAGATTTCTGAACATACAATGCAATTGAATTCCAAAATGAGAGTATATGTTTGTTCTTTCAACTGGCCCTGAGGGATTTCATTCTTATCTCATTACATTTGTTGGAACATACTTATTTGATAATTATTCAAATAAAAAAATGCATGCTTATTGAAACAATATCATTAATCAATTCAACAAGCATATATGAATACAGTGCACTCCATAGGGATTGGGAGAGTGAGCAATTTTTTTCTTTTGGAACTATGCTTCAGAAGTTAAGACGTGAAATTAAATTATTTCTATACAGTTCTAGCATGGATTCTCTGTTTTTGTATAGGGTTATTTGTGACATTAATTTGAATTGAGGCACACCAAGCTGGTTTGTTCAGATTTTTAATGAATCAATGGCCTGACACTTCAAAATTTGCAATAATTCTTTTTAGCAGACAAACACAAACAGTTATCTGAACATCCCCAATACATATTTTGTGTTTCTGTCTGACCGCAAGGTTCTTTAATGAAAGGCGCTTTGAGTTTTGAAGAGAGAAAGTATAAATATATGCCAGCGCCTGGCTGCTTATTTCAGTTCCTCACAGGAAATGTTTTCCCTCACTTCTTTCTTCTAGGGATTTATGCCATTGATCTAAAATCCAGCATACATAAGCATATCTAAGGGGGGAAAAATATGATATATTTGAAGATTTTTTGATGTACATCCAAAATGCTTCCACAAGTCTGAAAATGTAGGTACTGCACCAAGTCATGGGGGCTTGAATGAAATAAATAAGATTTGCATGCGAAGAGAAAAGGCAAATTGTATAAAAAATATTTTAGTAGGAAGGGTGATTGTTTGGAATAAATATTTTTTACTGCCATCTAATCACACTTAGATCTATTATTCATTTATTTTTCTGGGCAGAATTCTAAAAGCAACTCCAATACCATTTATGATATTTATAAATATTTTAAAATATTTAATTTAAGTTTTGTTGAAGCTGTGACATTTCTTGGATTCACATGCAAGTGAGAGACTTGTTTATTTAGTAGTAGACAAAACATAACTTGTAATATTGTTCATTAGAAACATTATCTTGCGCCCATGTTGGTAAAATCAACCAAACACAATGGTACTTGCAACATCTCCAACAGACCAGAAAATCTTTCCTGTATTGACCGCAACTAATGGTCATTCCATTGGCCTGCCGTGTGTAACTGTATAGAAAGCCTTCTGGTATAATTGAGTTTGAATTCTCTGGTTCCCATTTAAGCCTCTAGCTCCTCGGGACTTCAACTCATGACCTCTCTATTAGCCCTGCTGCCTGGCTGGGTGATTAGAGGAACATTAGGAAATTAAAGGCAAATTGCATTATGGGAGAAACAGATGGAGGTGCTGCTATGGACCCAACATACAGCTCAGGACATGCTGACTCTGAGTTTCATCCCCTGCTCCGCTCCCCACTCCAGGATGGGGCTGAGTGATGCTAAATGTCACCTACAGGTTGTAATTCCTCAGGTGGACTAAAGGCCAGAGCCCATTAGTGCTGATGCACCGGGGGCCTGTACTGAGCTTGGAGTTTTGGGTAAGTCGTGCAGCCCTCTAACGGCTGTAGAGCGATTGAGACATATTGACTTGTTGAGAAAGTTCTATGCTACCAGCAGGGAATGTGCAACATACTGGTTCCATGAGTTACAACAGAAACCTGTGGTGTAAGAATTAGCATGCCTTCTTGTTATGAAGACTACACACAGCTATCTCACATTTTCTCAAATAAAAACCCCACGGTTGAAGGATGATTGGTCAGGCTGCAAATCTGAAGGAATATAAATTCCACAGTGCATTCTACGAAAGTTTTGTTAAACTAACACGAATGCATTGATTAGGTAAAGGGTGCAAAATAATGTATATTATTTTATATCCCAATGAGCAACGTTGGCCTATATAGGAGGGTGGCATGAAAGAAACCTTTACTCAAAAAACTACTATCTGAAAGCACGTCTGGAGTTGGCCAGATGGCATGAGAGTGACCAAAGTGTGATGTCAATAAAACCAAGCTAGAGCTTTTTGGCCACAACACAAAGCCCTAACTCTGCCCACACCTCAACAATAGGGCCGGAATCATACACACATCCAATTGTATTGTACAGTGGGCTTTTCAGGGGTTCTCATGTGAACCTGAATGAATAAATTTTTGTAAATTAATAGTTAGCAACACAGAGTTGAATGCCTATTCAATACTTCTGATTGAGCTGAAAAACATGAAGCTATTCTAAACGAGCACTTACGTGCACATTGTCATCAAATTATTGTAATTGCTGCCGCTTTTCAAACTGTTGTTTTATGAACCACACTCAGACAGGAATGGCTCAGCAGTTCTGTACAACGGCAAGTGGTGGAACTGAAAAACCAACATGGGAGGATCCTCCAGCTTGAAATCACCAGTTAGGCAGCATTTTGTCTTTCTACTAGAATAAAAACCGTATTCTCTGATTGCTATTTTATTAGGGAGGCAGTATCTACATTTGCTATGAATCCTGGAAGTTGTGGTATTTTAATGCCCCTTTAATGCTTGGATGTCTAAGACCAATCTTATAAACAACAATTATATTTTTTCATTTGTTTTATTTTTTACTCATAAACCAAAGGTGCCAATAACCATGGAAGGTACTGTTTATGTGTCTGTTATGGGAATTGTCTGTAAACATAAAGAAGACAACAGTGAGGTAAGCATAGAAAAAAAAACACAGATAGTGAATTAGTTCTTTAGGTTTACTATAGCAGCTGTCTTCAACCCCTCCCTCACTACAGGAATGATGAATCACCATGTAACCCTTTTTTCATTCAAACAGGACACCTTTTAGAGAAATGGGGAGGGGTACCTGCATTAGACTGAGCTGCCCCAGCATCCAAGTTCTAATGATTCTACTTAGTTTTAACACCATGAGGTTTAAAAAAAGGAGTGATGCATGCACTGAAAAATACATTACACAGACATCTGCCACAAAAAAAATAGACAGGAAAAAACAAAGGAAATGCAAGACGAGGGGTTCCAACCACAGTGAGCATCAGACCGAATTTCAACATAACCCAGCCTATTTTTTTAGAACCCAGAATGTTCCCCCTGTTTAGTCAGAATAAATCATTGTCCAATATGTTCACGTAGATTGTATTAGCATATTATACAGAAAAACCTAATCACTCCTGTGATGCAAAAGAAGTTGTGGAAGTTAAGTACAATCAGCTACTGCACTTACTAGTTCTTCAACACAGACTTGTTGTGCTGATATGGGACTTTTCAAAAACACAGCATTTCACCCGGATTGAATCGTGGTGGGTGTAGCTTTACAGGATACAGTGGACATTGAGGGGACCTTGATGCTCGTTTATCTGGATGAGGAGCGATGGTGAGTGTTGTCTACAGATATTGCACGTTTGCCATCCTTGATGAAATGAAATGTGAAATCTTGGAAAGTCGAATGGATAGCCCCATCAAGTCTCTGGTATTTTTGTAGGCCATTCTGTTCTTGAGGTGAACTAGTGTTTTTGCACCTTGTAGTCCAGCCTCTGTAGACACACTCACACATGGAGAGTGTTGCCCATCCAATGCTCTTTTATTTATTACTCCTTATTATGGTAAGCAGTCTTTGGTACACTGTACCGCTGTACACTTTAGGGGTCTACCATTTGCCAATGCTGTCCTTCTCTTTCTTATTGTTCCAAAGTGTAGAGGACAACTCTACAGTCCTCCTGTTGTCAGACACCAGCAACTAACTATAAATCCCTAGTCTAGAACAAATACTAGACACTGACAGCTCTAATGCACTAATGATGCGAACAAACATACCTGCCTAATAAGAGACAGATGTACTGCCAATTTTCTAAATTTGTTTAGTACACTTAAATGATGGGAATACAGTGCCTAGGGAAAGTATTTAGACCCATTCACATTCTACATACACTGCTCAAAAAATTAAGGGAACACTTAAATCACACACCAGGTCTTGAATGAAATATATGAAAAATCAAAATCTTTTCTGTACATTGTGTAATTCAATGAGAACAAAATTATGTAATAACGGTCAGTGGAAACCAAAATCACCAGCCAATTGAGGGCTGGATTCAAAGTCACCCCAAAAATCTAACTAAACAACTGAAATCACAGGCTGTTCCGACAACATCTGGACATGCTCCTGATGAGACGACGGATGGTGTCCTGGGGGATCTCCTCCCAGACCTGGATCAGGGCATCAGTGAGCACCTGGATAGTCTGTGGCTCTACTTGGATCGGATGCACTGATACATAACATTCCAGAGGTTCTCAATTGGATTCAGGTCTGAGGAACGTGAGGGCTAGTCAATGGCATCAATGCCTTCGTTATCCAGGAACTGCCTACACACTCTGGCCACATGAGGCCGGGCACTGTCCTGCACCAGGAGGAACCCAGGGCCCACTGCACCGTAAGGTCTGACGAGGATTTCATCCCGGTACCTAACAGCAGTTAGGGTACTGCTGGCTAGCCTCCCCAGACCATCACTGACCCACCGCCAAACCGGTCATGCTGGATGATGTTGCAGGCAGCATAACGTTCACCACGGCATCTCCAGTCTCTTTCACGTCTGTCACATGTGCTCAGTATGAACCTGCTCTCATCTGTGAAGAGAACGGGACGCCAATGGCAGACCTGCCAATTATGGTGTTCATTATGGTGTTCTCTGCCGAATGCCAATCAGCACAGGTCCCACTAGAGGAGGTCGGGCCCTAATTCCATCCTCATAGAGTCTATTTCTGACAGTTTAGTCAGAAACATGCACACCAGTAGTCCGCTGGAGGTCATTTTGTAGGGCTCTGGCAATGCTCCTCCTGTTCCTCCTCACAAAAAGGAGCAGATACCGGTCCTGCTGCTGGGTTGACGCCCTTCTACGGCCCTGTCCAGCTCTCCTTGTGCAATTGCTCATCTCCTGGTATCTCCTTCATGCTTTTGGGACTGTACTGGGAGACACAGCAAACCTTCTTGCGACGGCACGTATTGAGGTGCCATCCTGGAGGAGCTGGTCTGCCTGTGCAACCTGAAACGGCAGCTCCACCTCGCAACTTACAGGACTGTATAACAAAACAACACTACCGTTCCAAAGTTTGGGGTTACTTAGAAATTCTTTGTTTTTGAAAGAAAAGCAAATTTTTGTCCATTATAATAACATGAAATGTATCAGACATACAGTGTTGACATTATTAATGTTGTAAATTATTATTGTAGCTGGCAACTGATTTCTTATGGAATATCAACATAGGTGTACACAGGCCCATTATCAGCAACCATCAGTCCTGTGTTCCAGTGGCACATTGTGTTTGCTAATCCAAGTTCATCATTTTAAAAGGCTAATTGATCATTAGAAAACACTAATAATAATGGAAACAAAAATTATGGAATAGCAATTTGGCCTAGATCTAATAATCCATTCAATGTGGTAATAGGGATAATATATCTTTGCTTCTCCGATGGTACAATAATTAATTTGTGGTTGAAGTGTCACAAAAACATAGGAAAGGAAAAAGCAATCACAATTCATCAAGAAAAACAATCACAGTTCACGATGAAAAAAGTGTTTTATCAGACATTTGACTTGAATTATAGGGACCAATTTTTTTAACTTTATATTATTCTGCAAGGTATACAGGCAAGCTTGTGTAGTTGAAAACATTTTCACCTAACTCAGAGTAAGCCCTTGAAATCTGCAGTATAACTATTGTGAGCGCGTCTGATAAAAAATTCATTTGGAAAAAGCAGTTGTGTATTAGCACCAACCTAACATTCGAAAATGAATATTGCAAGAATTGGAATTTGGACTTAAAGTGTGCAAATGCTTGTGCAAGACAGGGAGCAGACATGCACAGTCAGTGTCATCAGCATAAAAGATAATGTACAGTTTCTAACTGAATGAAATATACAGCTCCGGAAAAAATGAAGAGACCACTGCACCTTTTTCTTTCCTTTCCAAAAAAGTTTAAAAGGAAAGTTTTGAGTGAGGAACAGAAGCGTTCAATTTGCAGTGGTCTCTTAATTTTAACCCTTCTGTTCCTCACTCAAAACCTTCCTTTTCGACTTTTTTGGAAAGGAAAGAAAAAGGTGCAGTGGTCTCTTCATTTTTTCCGGAGCTGTATAATTACTATACAGACTGAACAGTAATGGACCTCAAATTTAACTTTCTGATTCGAACCCATTTGGTATAATAGCCTGAGTTTTTTTGCTAAGATCATTCTGAAACCAAAAAAAGTAAATCTTCATGGCCAGGCCTAACCTGGTCAGTTTCTTTAGGAAGACTGATCGATCAATTGTATCAAAACCTTTTGACAAGTCAATAAAAAATAAAGCAACACAATGCAATTTCTCATATAAAGCCTTGGCAACGTGCAGTTTAAAAAGTTATGCGTACTCCAGCTCCGCTGGGCTCATACGATGGGCTCAAGTCCGTTTCATTAATTGATGATGTCATCAAAAAGCACTGATTCTCTTGTTTCTGAGATGGATTTGATATCATGTGCATGAAGTAAATGAAGGATGCTGTGATTTTTCTTGATTATATTCAAGTTCAATACAACATTTAAGTATTTCTCCCAAAGGCCTAGGTCCAATAGCACCTCTCCCCACTGATTTTAAATAATCTTACTCTGGCTATTTCTTATGTTGTTGACATCTGCAACTGGGGAAAAGAGAGCCTACCTGCTCATATTTGTTTGATCAGGACTGGTATGTTCCAAAGCATAACTCTTCTGGTATTTACATTATTGCCTTAAATCATCCAGGGGATTTTTGTGGTTTTGCATTCAACTGACTTAGACTAAAGTCATACTTTTGCTACTGTCAACACACAGTTCAGTTCAAAATTAATTAGATGGCCCATGTGGCCAGTCACAGGGAACCCAAGATTCGAGTCATACTGCAGGTACTGTCACAACATTAGTCAACGCAAACATGTGCTCTCCCTGCTACATGTTGTTCATACTGTACAGATATACAAGCTTTAGTGAATAATGTAGTAACACATCAACAAATAAGATAAAGAAGGATGTGTCACTGACCAAGGTCACTGATGGAACATGAGCACGGGACGATGTAGGAGCAGGTCCTTGAACACCTAGGTTATTGGAAGATAGAGAGCACATTTGTAGTGGCAGCTATACATGCCCAAGCCATTACACCCACAGCCACGAGAAGTAGAGGAGCTGAGGCATTGTAGCATCAGTACCCACTAATGAGATCATAATATTTTACTTTTGACCACGACGATCTTCAGGTTTTCAACCTTAACTTTCATTGACACCAACTTGCTCACCTTAGCTCTTTGCTCCGTTTGTTGTCAGACTCATGGACTCGTGGATTCCAACATAAGTGTTGGTAATTTCTAAATTGTGAAATTAATGTACACAAACATCTATGAACCTATACTCAGACCTCATAGGTCAAGGAAGATTGCAGCTATTCTAATACAGACTGCTAGGGGGAAAACTGACTTTTCATTCATATGGCACTGCACCAAAAGTCATCTCTAAAGTTACAGTTTCATACAGCTAGAGTATGGACAGAATAAAAACAAAGCAGCCAGTGTAAGCAGTGGATCATACTGACTGAAGTCATTTCCCTATTGTACTGTCCAATTTCATTTAATTTTCTGGGACTGTTTGGTATATGGCTCTGGTTCAATATGAGAAAAATGAGCAATTAAACTGCATTGACCATATGAAAGTGAATTACTTATTTATTAATATACAAGAGTGAAAAAAGTATTACCTTTCAAATTACTTTGTGATTTGTATGTGTTTGTTCATATACACTCTCATGGATCAAACAGTGGTTTGCCCTCCAAAGCACTCCATACCACTCCTGACTAGAGAGAAAAAAGCCCCCTAATGACACGAGTCACGAATCAGTATGGTTTTACCCAACTGAAAAGATGAAAGGAAAAGAGCTTATTTTCAAAAAAATAAAAGACAATTGAGAGGGACACTCCTCCCCCTCTGTTCTCTCTTTCTTACTTACGCACACCCACGTACACATACACACACACACACACACACACACACACACACACACACACACACACACACACACACACCAACAAAGACAGGGCTAACAGTATTTCAGTGAATGTAAAATTAGACAAGTTAGCAAAAGACAAACAGTATTGGCCTCACATATCGTAACTGATGTGTTTCACAGAATATATGTGTATATATGTTTATATATACAGTATCTCACAAAAGTGAGTACACCCCTCACATTTTTTCAAATATTTGATTATATCTTTTCATGTGACAACACTGAAGAAATGACACTTTGCTAAAATGTAAAGTAGTGAGCGTACAGCTTGTATAACAGTGTAAATTTGCTGTCCCCTCAAAATACCTCAACACACAGCCATTAATGTCTAAACCGCTGGCAACAAAAGTGAGTACACCCCTGAGTGAAAATGTACAAATTGGGCGCAATGACCCATTTTCCCTCCCCGGTGTTATGTGACTCGTTAGTGTTAAAAGGTCTCAGGTGTGAATGGGGAGCAGGTGTGTTAAATTTGGTGTTATCGCTCTCATACTCCCTCATACTGGTCACTGGAAGTTCAACATGGCACCTCATGTCAAAGAACTTTCTGAGGATCTGATAAAAAGAATTGTTGCTCTATATAAAGATGGCCTAGGCTATAAGAAGATTGCCAAGACCCTGAAACTGAGCTGCAGCATGGTGGCCAAGACCATAGAGCGGTTTAACAGGACAGGTTCCGCTCAGAACAGGCCTCGCCATGGTCGACCAAAGAAGTTGAGTGCACGTGCTCAGCGTCATATCTAGAGGTTGTCTTTGGGAAATAGACATATGAGTGATGCCAGCATTGCTGCAGAGGTTGAAGGGGTGGGGGGTCAGCCTATCAGTGCTCAGACCATACGCCGCACACTGCATCAAATTGGTCTGCATGGCTGTCATGCCAGAAGGAAGCCTCTTCTAAAGATGATGCACAAGAAAGCCCGCAAACAGTTTGCTGAAGACAAGCAGACTAAGGACATGGATTACTGGAACCATGTCCTGTGGTCTGATGACACCAAGATGAACTTATTTGATTCAGATGGTGTCAAGCGTGTGTGGCGGCAACCAGGTGAGGAGTACAAAGACAAGTGTGTCTTGCCTACAGTCAAGCATGGTGGTGGGAGTGTCATGGTCTGGGGCTGCATGAGTGCTGCCGGCACTGGGGAGCTACAGTTCATTGAGGGAACCATGAATGCCAACATGTACTGTGACATACTGAAGCAGAGCATGATC
>JACXGI010002041.1:0-18124 GCA_016801175.1 Esox masquinongy | reverse complement strand
AGAGGGTAAAGGTGATCGACTGGCCAAGGATGTATCCAGACCTAAACCCTATTGATCATCTGTGGGACATCCTCAAATGGAAGGTGGAGGAGAGCAAGGTCTCTAATATCCACCAGCTCCGTGATGTCGTCATGGAGGAGTGGAAGAGGATTGGTGAACTCCATGCCCAAGAGGGTTAAGGCAGTGCTGGAAAATAATGGTGGCCACACAAAATATTGACACTTTGGGCCCAATTTGGACATTTTCACTTAGGGGTGTACTCACTTTTGTTGCCAGTGGTTTAGACATTAATGGCTGTGTGTTGAGTTACATTGTTACATTGTAGCAAAGTTTCATTTCTTCAGTGTTGTCACATGAAAAGATATAATCAAATATTTATACACACACATACACATTTATTATATCAGACAAGCAACAAATACAAATATTTTGGAGCAGTGGCTCTAGAGAAGGCAACTATTATGCATTGATAAAAATAGAAAATGTCAGCCACTTTCACCATTCAGTTGATAAATGTGAGCTGCACATATAAATAATAAAATTACATTTGTTTTTTTTCTCTGAGTGTTTGGTAAACTGAAAAAACATGACTCATCTTTTCTTTGACGTTATTGGTATACATTATAAGAAATGTATAAAAATGCTTCTGTAACTCTTTTCTGCCTGTCTGTAGTTGTTCCTGATCTGTTCTTTTCACTGGGCCCTGAAGTCTGACACCAAATCACTAACAACTCTTCTTCATCATTCTTGCATGAAATTGGCTATTAGATGATTCTCAAGTACAGACATACAACAGGATGTGCACGGCAACCATTTGCTGGACGAGGCACAAATACTGACTGACACAAATTCCCTACTAATATGTATAAAACAAGCTTGAATAAACTCTGGACATCGAATTACAAACTCAACAAACACACTTAACTACCGTCAAAGTCAAATCCTGAAGTGAAATATGTTCATGTTGTAAAACGGTTTCTGATATATCTGCAATTTGATCTGCTTAAATGGTGTTTGAAGCCTTTGACAACTTATACACACTGTCTGAAGGCTAATCACTCGCTGAAGTAATAAGTGATGTAAACGCATCAATACCCCAACTCTGAGCAGCTCGACCAAAACAAAACATGGAGGAAATATTTATTACCAATAGTAACACCTTCTGAGGTTTTCTAAACATTACAAAAAACAGAAAATAACTTTTTTATTTTGTCTGGCTGTCACTAGATTTGACACAAAAATATCCTATTTTCGCTAAACAGGTTGGGAAGCCTAAAGGCGAACCATCCACTTGTTTGGAGAGAAATTATGTTTCTAAGTAAAGTACTAATACATGTGAAGGTTTGGGGTTGGAAGTACACAAACTCAAGTGAGACAGGTGGTTTGATAAAAACGCAAACTAACTCATAATCCAATGATCTTTATTGCAAAACAATAACACTAGTGTGAGCCAGGAGATTTGGTCAATGAAATAAAAGCTCTGCTACCGTTACTCAATGGCAGACGTGAGTATGACAGAAGTATCAGTGACTGGGTCCCTAACTCTGTCATGGCTTACATAACCAGAGGGTGGTAGCATTCAGGAGGTGGATCTTGGTTCTTAACAAGCACTGTCCTTTCTGCCCCACATCGGCGATGTACACGTTTTTAGTGGACTTGGAAAGTAGGCAGCTCTGAAGTGGGATGAAGTCCTTGATTCCCCATAGCATGGAGTTTCTCTGTCTTATAGATTGGCATCCTTGCACTTAGAAGCAACACCTGTTTTAAAGGCGACACAGAGACAGATAACAGCCCCCACAAGTGCTCTGGGTTGTGACTGATTGCCTGTTACTCACATGCCTGGCAGGGCTGTTGCGGAGTTGTAAGGGTATGATACACCTACTGCACCAATGCGCTGTGGAAGCGCCCCTCCCATTCATTTCCAATGACAACGTTGCATCAACAAGCGATCTGTGCAGCGCGAAGCTGAGATGCATGATTAAGGCTTGGGAAGCAGGGACATTTTTCCAAAATCAACACATAGCTGCCCCTTCAGAGCTATGTTAACAACAACTTACTATGGAGGACACCCCAGTAAAGTGCATAGGGCCGCAGGCTTGTTTGGGATTCAATTCCCTCCTCTGACATTTCAGTCTCTCAACTATCTTTATCCACTGTCTTTTTATAGCTGTCACCCAGTTATTTTTATCCACACTGTGACATGAATGTCAAATTATTTAGAGAATTATCATGTGAAGTTACCCTTTATTGAATTATATGGAGGTGCACTACATGAAAACACATTATAGAGGGACAGAGTCGCCACATCGGGATCCAAAGACAGGTGCACTACCCATTATCCAATTTAGAGGGGGGAATAGCAGCTTTACAATGGTCTTTCCAATATGCGGGGAGACATTTGCCTTTTGTCAACTATAGTCAATCACAAATGAACAACTAGTTACCCATTTTTTTTCAGAATAATTTCAAAACAGATTTAGTCCTTATTCACCTATGAATAAAGTCATGAAACAATTTTAAAAACATAATTTAATAACCAGAGCATCCTCTAAACATGATGCATTGAAGACTTCAAACCCAAACAAACATGTTTCCGTGAAACACGCACGGTTTTGTAACAGTGTTCTGTTATAACAGAACAATTTTATAAATGGAACCTATTTACTCACAAGAGCTCACTTTGGATGAACAAGTTATGTGCAAAGCATGAAACACAACCGAATATGCTGCCATAGACAAACACATTTCTGTAAAATCTTTACAGTGTCTGCTGAAGTCTTGAACATAGTAATGTCATTTTGGGCCAAGCTTTCCCTTCCGACTACTAGAGGCTTCTCGAGTCAATTTGAAACTTGTAGATGGATCATGGGCATTAGACTCCACTCTGCAGCAGAACTGAATGCTACTGAATTTGGGCAGGGAATTGAGGCTGCTGCTCATGCTTTTAATGTGTCACCCAAAACCCTGATGCGCCACTGACAAGCAGGTCAAAACCTCAGGCCACAGTCTTGTGGATGGGTAACCAGTCTTCACTGGCTCCTTCAAATGCAACCTGGTGAGTCACAGTCAAAGAATTAAAGAGCCCTTCTGGATTTACATAATGGAATGTCTGAAAACTTGCCTTTGACCTGGTGAAGACAATGGGAAATAAGAACACATTCAATGAAGGATGGCAGTTGGCAGACAGACTAGTTTCACGGTTTTATATAGGTGCTAACCTATATTTTATCAGGCAAGTCAATTAAGAACAAATTCTTAGTAACAATAACTGCCTGGCAGGAGGCAAAAGGCCTCCTGTAGGGAATGGGTATTGGGATTAAATAAAAAGAGACAACAGAGAAGACACATGGCAACAGCACAATACTAACACAGAGACTTTAAAACCCTTAGAGGGACACCAGTGAAGTACAAAAGCAAGATTTAGACAACAGGGCATGAAAACAACGCACAACAACAGCATACATGATTAAAAAAAACCATTGATCTGGAAGCATGCAATGCAAAAACAATACAGGAGGACACAAACATGTTTGCAACATGTAGGCAAAGACAACAACATGGCAGAACTGCAATGAACAGGTACATCACATAATGCTGTTACAGTTTAATAAGTTAATGTGTTAATGATTCTGTCTGTAAGTGGCAATAGCGACAAAAGTAGACTTTTGTAGTTTTTTGTAAAATATTCCATTCTCTAGGTACAGTGAACTGAAACTAGGAACGACCCAAAAATGTGTTTGCTCACTGAACATATCTTATTTATTTCTGATAAGCAGGTGTCACCACTGTGCAAGTTCAAAGCCTTGAGAGAATGAACCATTTTTCATCACAATCTTATGAAATCCTCTAATGCTTCAGAGAACCATTGAAAGAATTTCCAATCATTAATCAGTACAATTCCATCCCAAGTATTATAACAATACCCACTCTTCCAAAACAATTTGTCAACAATCGGAATTTAGGAAAAATACAGTTTTTTATATGGCTTACAGATCAGGCATATCCTACATTGCATGTTTTTGAGTGGTCAATATGCCCTTTGTCCATTCTCCCTGTGGGATCCAATTGTGTACTGTACTATCTTGTACTAGTCTGCTTAGATGGCAACCTAACAAAAAACTCAAGCTAGCAGCTTAGCTTTTTTTTTTTTAGCTAGCAACCTAGCTTAAAAAAATCTTGTTCGCTATCAAATCCAAGAATTGCAGTTCAGAAAACAGTGTTTAAATAGACCCACACTCTAGTTGTAAAAAATGAAATTGTAAAAAATCTGTGAAAACCTGTGACAGAAAGATTAAAAGGTAACTCCAATTATATTGGGAATGACATTTGAATGGGTTAGGCTGAAGGCTGCCGGTTTGCAGTGAAGTTGTGCTCTGTTTTTCTCTCTGTGACACTAAGGTTAGGGGCTATATGACACTGAAGTTGTTATATCACTGGCCTGTTCACTTGGTTGTAGGTGAATGGAAAAGATTAGTTATCTTGTCCCCCAGCTTCCTCTGTTGAATCTATGCATAAGCAATTTGAAGCTGGGCTTGGGACGAGGTTAGGGGATGCGCAGCTGGTTGGCTGATCACAGCTGTCACACATGATATATGCTAAGTAAAGTGGATGATTCACTCACTATGAAATGAATCTGACATCAGACTCTAAACTCTGTGATATTCTCTTATGTGTATAAGACTGTGCTCAGTCTATAATTGACTGAGCAACATTTTCTCTTCGGATCAACACAATTGACTTAGATGGCTTATTTTGTGATGAATGTAGCAGAAATGTGACAAATGTGCATGCCAGAACCAAGTAATACTACCATATGTAACCTACAAGCTTGTGATTTACAAAGTAAGCATATAGGTATACAAACAATTAACTATATAACTATAAAAGAACAGGGCATGAAATAAATTAGTAAGAGATGATAGGCATTTACACAATGCAACAACTCCAAAAACACACTCCCAGCAAAACTGAATTTGTACAGTAAATGCACTACAAGAATGCATACTTTTCTTTTGGCTCAAACGAGACAGACGTCACTAAGATGTCCGTAGATATCGAATCGTTTGTGACAGGAACAGACGGGAACACACCGGTACTGTAATCACCATTTTACACTCATACACACAGAATCTTAGATATAGCTGAATCCATCCAGAGTCGTCAGTGACAGTTATCTTGTCACACACAATCACCATGACCAAGTGGTTGGAGCTACAAACTCCTAAGTGACTCCATTTGAATCAGGATAGTCTCTGGAACACATGGTTGTGTTTAGTTTTGCTGTAAGACGCCCACGAGCAATGCTATAAACCAAAAGCTAAGGAGTCACTGGAAAATTAGGAGCACTTACAAATAAATTCCTTAAAAATTACCAGTTGGAGATAAAAATAATGAAAGTATGCCTCTGGAACAAGGTAATGTATTAAATTACTATAGTAGATGTAGATCTATAATGTGTCACTATGTGTGTTTCAATGTAGATGTCTGTTGAAGCTTAAAACAGCCTCATGAGGTTTTGCCTCATCTGTATGCTGTTTAATGGAGTTACCCCTAGGGGGTCTGAAGAGTTGGGGATGAGGTTAATAGAGGTATCACATTTTTATTCTAATGATCCCTTCATGGATCAGGACCAGGTTGTTGAGAACAAACACACTGGCTATCACCTGGGGTATTTTGTTCAGTAGGAACATATCCAAGTTCAACAGTCTTCTCCATTTGATCCTCTGCAACCCAAATCCCCTTGTGTTGATTTATGGAACAGGTGATTTTCAAAAACCTGAGATTTTCAAAAACCTGAGATTTTCAAAAACCAAGTGGATGTTGTTTCTAAACGTTTACACTCAGGAGGTATGCATAATCCCATAGCAGACCGTCTTGCTTAGTAAGTGAGAGGGTTTCCATATAGATCTAAGGTCCCTGGTCCACTACACACTGGCATTGGGCACAGACCTAGCATTCTCTTTATTGATATTCGTAAACATCAGCTGGTTGTTGCACAATGCCTAGTTGATAGCTTTCATGGCCCTTTCTATTTATATAGGGATCAGTGTTTTCGAACCCAACCTCAACCAATAGCTGATGTTCACATAGCCAGGCACCCAGCCAGGAAGTAGAACCAGTCCGATACTCCACAAAAGCTTTCTTTTAAGCCATAAGCTACATGGATGCCAACCCTCTGCTATCAATGGCTTCAGCACTATGAAGCAGTAAAGAAGTCATGTTTTTACAGTATCTGGAAATAAAGCAATAAAGCAAAACAAGAATATGTTGGCTATGTTGTTTGCTTAGTTGAAAATCAATCTTAATGAATAAATTTTCCATTGATATAGTTGCATTACTGCACAACAAAAATAAAAACACCTGCCAGTGGATGGAGTGAGTAGCTTATAGGCAGCTCACATATTAACATTTCAAAAGTGTATTTAGTAACCTACAGTATGAGAGGTTGGCTAGCTATATCATTGAGTTATGGCTTGTTAAAATGATTAGGAAATCCAATACCATACAGACCCCATAAGGAATACATCATACCTAAAACATATTATACAACATACTATAAATATGTGAATGTAGCTAACTACATCTAAGTACCAAATTGCCTGTAAGGTGGCACAACCCATCTGAAAATATGTCCAAAAGGACACGATAGAGACAGGTGACAAATTAAGGGAAAAACAAACATAAATTGTGTCAGTAAGGTGTTGATATTGATTCTACGAGTCTCTGGAACTCTACTGGAGGTGTCTCCCATAGGTGTTAAATTGGGTAGAGATCTGGTGACTGCGAAGACCATGGCATATAATTCCCATCATTTTCATACTCATCAAAACATTTAGCGACCCCTTGTTCCCTGCGGATGGGGGCACTGTCATCCTGAAAGAGACAACTTCCATCAGGATAGAAATGTTTTACTAGTGATAACTTTGAAATGACTTGCAGTGACCCTTCCCTGTAAGGGGACAAGTGAACCCAAACCATAACAGGAAAATGCCTCCACAGCACTTGTTGACCACAATTTATTGGTGATGGCCTGCTTGGCACTCACGCTAGATACTGTTCCAGTTTGTTTGACACTCACTGCATCGGAACAATGTGCCATGTTCCGAAACACTTCCAGCCACGTGACGCCAGATGTGGAAAGATCACGTGTTATTGAATGAAACCTATTGTTATGTCACAAACAATTTACTCAGGTCTCAGGTTATGAAAGCAAGGTGCAATAATAACAATTTTGAATGAATGAGTAGTAACCATAGATGTTTTATTATACGCTTTATTCCCAATTTCGGTATTAACATTATAACTGAATTTCTGTGATGGCTCAATGGGTATATTATGGGTTTTTGTGAACTACTCAAGTTCAGTTCCTGATTAGCTTTTGGAAACTGCTCGATTAAAACACCACTATTTACTGTTTTTAAATTATTAATTTCACATAGTTCAACCTGTGGCTCTGCCTTTGTCATCCTAAACATGATAATGGAAATATTGTTAAAAAAGAAAGCATAATGGAACGTGATGTTGGCTGTTCTGGTCATTTCGACACTCACTGCATCGGAACTGTTTCGAAACACTTCTGGTCATTTGGTGGCAGATGTCCAAACACTTTGTCACTTAAACCAGTGTTGGTTGAGCGTCCAACACCTGACCATCTCAGGTTTTGAAAACAAGGCGGCAAAACAACTCTGAATAAATTGTCAATTTGTTGCAAGAGAGTCATTTGTAAGATTGCTGAGAGATTGTGAGTTAGGCTGTGTGACAATTATTTAAGGTTAGCCTGGTTAGTAGCAACTCATTTTAAAGTGCTTGTTGCAAAGTGCAGGGTTCCACAGTTCTCCGGTGCCTGACCACCAGTGTCGATCGGTCACGACACTTCCGAACGTTGATCTCCAATAAACAACTTATTTAGTGAGTGAATAATCTCACAGTTAAATAGGCATCATGGAATCTTATAGGAGCAATCCCCGGCGTCAGCTGACATGTCACTGTCCAATACCCACTCGGGTTTCCTGTCTGTACTGCATTGCTAATTTACTGTTGTTTAAATAACGTTTCATTTACTACATCCTATGAAACCCTTTAACCATACACCTTTATCATCCAAAACATTATAATGGATGAATTGTTAAATGAAAAGCAAGCTGGAAAGGCAAGGGAAATGCGGGAAACAAACCCAAGATTATAATTTCCCTTTTCAGTTGGCACACACAAACCAAACTGTTGCACTACAAAATATTTTCCAACAATATGGGAAAATACATCTGTATGAACACTGAAGATCTGATTTTTATTTATAACCTGCAGATGTCACTACTGAGAAAACATTTTGAGCGTTTCATAAAGCCTTGAAACAAATGTTTCAGTTGTCTCTGTGATTCGGAAAAATCGTTGTTTAGCCCATCACTACAATTTATTGATGTCTTCCCCTTAGATCTAAATCCAGATCTAACTTTAGTCACTCTTCCTACTGAAACACTAATGAGTTGAGCAGTCTTTCTGACTGAAGCTCCTGTAATCCATGCTCCAATAATGAACGCTGTTTCAAAGTCACTTAGACCATTTCCTCTTGCCATCTTGATTCAAAATCTAGTGATGGGTGCTGGAGAAACAAGTTTCAAAATGCTATGAAACCTTTGCAATACTGCGGTGCCGAAACAAAGTGTTGAAGCTTGTTTCAAAGTGGACAAGTCACGTGATCTAAGCAAACAAAGTGTCGGTTACGTCATACTGTTTCGATCAGGTTTCGATCACTTATGCCATTCCCTGAAATAAAAGCCAATGAAAATGGACAGATTTTGAGGGTTGTTTGAAGCAGGAGAGAGACAGACATTACTATCAGAACAATTCAGTTAACTTGGAGAAATGCAGGGAGCACAAAAAATAACAAGATCCACTGTGTGGGAACATTTTCAAGTTGTTGAACGTAACCTTGTGAAATGCACGATTTGTGAGAGCATTTCACCCCAACTGGGCTGGAACTTGCATTCACAACTTTCATACACAAATCAAGTATAAGCATATAAATGTCCCCTTATATATAGAACCCTACCAATACAACATCAGTATTTTATTCAGCCTATACTATTTGCAGACATAGGCCACCAACATACACAAATTACAATTATTAAAATGTAACCATATAAATGTATAGTTATATATTTTAATAATCATGCATCTAAAGACATTATCCGTAAAATCCTTGACACTGTCATATTGTTGCATCGTCGTTTTTCGTTAACTGATATTTCCATGTCTATGAAAACCCTGCTCGCATGAAAATGCTCCAATGCGGTGCGGATTTCCAGATTTAGGAACCTTTGCGTTCATCTTCCACCACGCACACAGCTGCGCTTAAGATGTTACTGCTCTTTTATTAACATTGCAAGCTAAACATTTGTGATATGTTCCATGAGTAGATACCACATCTAGCTCCACTTGTTCACGTATCAATTTGCTATTTAGTGTTTAGGCCTATACAAAATGCCAGCATATGCCACGCGCTACACCACTCAGTTTATTTTCTGGGAGTCTTCCAGTTCCATTACACGTATTTGGCCAGCAGATGTTGCCAGTGTGTAATGTTTCGAGTGTTTTTCGAAACAGTGAATTATTTTTCGGTGTAATTGTTTCATTTGGCTCGTTATTTCGGAAAGCCTAGTTACTCCCATCACTAACAAAATCAAGGTCAATTGGGCCTGCTCAGCACTTCTATACATGCCACGGAGCATAACAGAATGTTATTTGGTTAATTGTATCATGCAGTACACCTGTATGGAAGCATTCACTATGTACCTCCACTCATTTATTCAGGGTTTTCATTTAATGTCACCCCCTGTAAGTCTCTCTACATGAAATTATCCATGACTCAGCTGGAGACTCATCTCCCATACCATCATTTTCAAATGCAAGTATGCGAATCAGTGTTCAAACAGAGAGAAGACCAACTCAGAAAACTGAGGAAATCATTGACAATAGCACCATCAGTATTAAAACCTGCTCTTTTTGCGGCACTCGTTTATCATGTTCGTTAACAATTTTTTTTTTGTGTGAAACCTGGAAAAAAACTATTCTCACTCAGGAGTCACGTTTAGGACATGGATGATTAGGCAATGATCTTCAGCTGCACTGAGGTTGATCCACCACAGGTGTGTTGCCTGAGGAAAAAAAGCTCAGCAGGTTTGGGTTTTGTCTCCATCTATTGGGCATGTAGTGTCCCTCCACTGTGACAGCTCTACATTGTTAAAGGACAAACTCCAGGCTCCCCCCATAGTGACACCTTTACATTACTTTACCTTGGCAAACACAATGAAACATAGGACTGGCTTTCAGACATTTACGTGAAAAACAAATTACACATTGGTTTTGATCCCTTTAGTAATCATCTGGCGGACATTTTCCTGTAGAAAATGATACACAACATTTACAATATACAGTACCTCACAAAAGTGAGTACGCCCCTCACATTTTTTAAAATATTTTATTATATCTGTAGGACATTTTCACTTAGGGGTGTACTCACTTTTGTTGCCGGCGGTTTAGACATTTATGGCTGTGTGTTGAGTTATTTTGAGGAGACAGCAAATTTACAATGTTATACAAGCTGTACACTCACTACTTTACATTGTAGCAAAGTGTCATTTCTTCAGTGTTGTCAAATGAAAAGGTATACTCAAATATTTGAAAAAATGTGAGGGGTGTACTCACTTTTGTGAGATACTGTAATGAAACATTGGATAACGCATCCCTCTATGGGACACAAAAAGACCAAACAACAATCAAATTAACCCAAGAAATGTAATTTTACTGCATTCCCGGTTTATTAGTCTTTACACCTTTTTTGCTTCCTTACAGTCTAAGCTGGTGGATTACTTAACGCTCCACCTCATGTCAATTTCGCAGAGTAAGCAATGGACTGATTGTGTTTGTGCACATAATACACATTACCACACCAGTTTGATGAGCCAAGTGCCTCTTCAAACCTACCTCCAAAGATATAATTGTATTACACAATAAAAACTTTTAACTGGCTTTTCATTTAACACTTTTATCTGTCATACCAAGAGGGGCCTAGTACAGAAAAATCATCCACTATGCAGGCTCAGTCAACAGCTTGCATTATAGGCCTATCCGCTGGTAATCAAAAGCTGTACTTTACAATGCAATCTATTTAGCATTTGTATTTACCAACGTGTTCTAGAATGTTGTGATGTGTGTTGAGATGACTGGGTGATGAATATATTGACAGAAATTTACCTGTTGTTTTACAATTTTACAATGAGAGAGGCTTTGCTGATTGTGGCTGAGAAAACAGTGTGAAATGCGATTACTGTCAGTGAGGGAGTTGACAGGATTTCTCGGTGTGGAGAATGGAAATAAGAAGTGCCATTGGATGTGCCTGGTCTCTGTCATAGAAGACTGATTGCCCACTGGGCAAGAACTGATTAAATCAATGTTGTTTCCATGTCATTTCAACAAAAAAGTTTACTAACATGACGTTGAATAAATGTGGAAAACAAATTGGATTTGCAAAAGTCTTCAAGTAAGGAAATATATTTTTCTTTTCACCCAAATCTTAAGTCCAATGACATGGTGACATTTGTGTTGATTCCATGTGGAAAATACATCAGTTGAAAACTCAGCCAAATATAAATTCACACTTTGAACTGACTGCCCAATGGGTGTAATTTCCTGTCAGTCTGTGATTAGCATGCCAGCCCAATTTCAACTTTTCCAAATCAATTTATTTTCCATCTTCATTTACTTCCATTAGGCAATTTTTCTCGTTTCAAAAACAGTGGCACTTATGAACATGCAGATCCATACTGACACAACAAGCAATAAACTGAGCTATTTATAGTGTCGCACTGGTTAATAAAATGAATAATTACGTTTTTTTTATTTTAAATATAATATACGGTCATCATGTTGACATGATTAGTATGAGTGAACCATGATATATGTTATAAACAGTCATCTGTCTTCATTTAAGGGCTGTGTTATTTGCCTTATTTAATTAAAACCAGATAGAAAAAAGCAAAAACTCATGCCAACATAAGTTTGGAGAAGTTGTATCAGATTTATCTTTTTAAGTTATGCATTCCTTGGTGTCCGTAGAAAGACAAAGGCGCAACAGTTAACAACTATGTTGTTATACTGTGACGAGATAATAGCCACACCAGCTGAATCAGTGTCACAGCAACGCCTCCGATCAGTGCCGGCCCTAGCCTTATGGGGGCCCTAAGCAAAAAATTTTAATTGGGGGCCCCCTCTCCCCTAGCAGTCTGGGGCTCACTAGTGGTCAGGGCCCTAAGCAACCGCCTATGTCGCTTATGCCTCCAATGGAGAAAATTGTCAGGTTCTGGAACCCTGTGAATCTCGTTATTACATTAGCAATGTTAAAGGTAACATGTTGGCTTTTAGAACAATCACACCGGGAATAGATGCTTTCATGTTGGTCATGGGGAAGACAGAGGGAACTTAAGTTGGTGTGTGGCTTCCACGTTTATACCAACCCCTTTGAATCCAAGAGGTCCAGGGAGCTGCCATGGTGATATATTTTGGGTTACCTGGTATGCTAAAAACAGAATAAAAAAGTTTCAACTTACCAGGTCTGGAAATGACCTGGTAATCTCTTGGTTACTTGTTGGATTCATTAACCCCTAGGCATCCTCCTGGGGGTGTGGTAGGCTGTGGATAGTTCCTCAGATTGAGGGAAACTATGCACAGTGTCTTAACCTAATGGTAGACCACATAAGAGATAAGGTAAGCTTAACCCATGGCTGGGCTTATGGAAGGGAAGGGAGTATTGGCAGTGTTGCCAGATGGGTAGGTTTCCAGATATGGCAATGGACTGTCGTAGCCTGCTGTGCCAGGATGTGACATTTTTTAAAACAATCCATTCAGCTGTCTCAGTCAGTAATTAGGATCATACAAATTCATGAATGGAAACCGTACGTAACCCTATCGCAAACCTGCATTGCCAGTGGAAAACTATTCTAAAACACTCCAAACTAAGACAAGTAGTGTTGTTTACCTCACAGAACATGACAATGCTCTATTCCTCGAAATGAAGTTTTCATTTTCGCAATATAATTCTCATTTCAAATAAACAGGTACTCCCTGCGTTTACCAGTCAGTTTTGTTCACAATTGTATCAATCCATGCGTTCGTTCAATAACAGTAAGTGTATACACAGTAAACAAAAGTTAGTATTCGCTAGCTAGAAAGCAAGTTACCTACTGTATTTCATCTTTGATATTCACCTTGGACAGTCAAACTTTATTTGCTTGAGAAAGGAAAATACATATACTGTTAGGTCCGGAAATAATTGGACAGTGACACAATTTTTGTTATTTTGGCTGTTTACCAATCTATGTTCAAGTTACAGTTAAATAATGAATAGTGGGCTCAAAGTGCAGGCTCTCAACTTTAATTTGAGGGTACTCACATCCAAATTGGAGGAAGGGTTTAGGAATTACAGCTCTTTAATATGTAGCCCCCTCTTTTTCAAGGGACCAAAAGTAACTGGACAATTGACTCAAAAGCTGTTTCATGGACAGGTGTGGGCTATTTCTTCATTATTTCTTCATCAATTAAGCAGGTAAAAGGTCTGGGGCCATATTCACAAAGTATTTTATCTTATCACTAGGACTCCTGAACCGCACTAAAAGTTCCTACCTAAGAGTTTCGTCTTAAGACCTAGTCACAAAGCTGTTAAGAACAACTTTTACTAAGGAATGGGGAGAAGTCTTAAGCTAAGAGGAGGGGCGGGGTTGACCCCGTTGCTATGGATGATGTTGTGTTCCATGTACAAGCCTACTTACACTTATCAGCCAATCACTGTGGGCATAGTAAGAAATCAGCGGTTACGTACAGTGATCCAATAATGTAGAACCCGTGTCAAATCGAAAGAGAAGTTCGCTCAATTTTATTGGAAAAGTGCAGCACAGATGTCGTTCGGTGAACGTTCCATTGTCTTCTCACTGTAAAGATAGTTGCCAGCTACAGTAGCCTATACATTAAAGGGCAACTAGTGTTTATTGATGATGTGACAGAAGACAGAAGCAGCTGGATGAAATCTGGCTGCTTCTGTCTGAATTCCATGGTAAAAAATTCAGGCTGCTTCTGCCGGATGAAAGTGTATAGGGACATATTGTCTGCTCATATTCAGCCAAACTGAGTGAAGTTGATTGGACAGCGCTTCACTTTACAGATGGACAGTGACTCAAAACATACTACGAAAGCAGCTCAGGAGTTGTTTAAAGTAAAACAGTGGGATATTCTGCAGGGGCAGAGTCAATCACCTGATCTCAACGTGATCAAGCATGCATTTCACTTGCTAAAGACAAAACTTAAGGCAGAAAGACCCACGAACAAACAACAACTGAATACAGCTGCAGTAAACGCCTGGCAAAGTATCACAAATGAGGAAACCCAACCATGTCCATAAGTTCCAGACTTCAAGCAGTCATTCCCTGCAAAGGATTCTCAACAAATTATTAAAAATGAACATTTTGTTTATGATTGCATTCATTTGTCCAATTACATTTGAGAAGGGGACTGTGTATGAAAATGCTATTCTTAAACGTTTCATACAATATTGTTGTTCAATCCCTTAAATTAAAGCTGAAAGTCTGCACTTCAATTGCATCTCGGTTGTTTCATTTCAAATCCATTGTTGTGGCGTGCAGAGCAAAAATTATGAAAATTGTGTCAGTGTCCAGATATTTCCGGACCTAACTGTATATTATGTCTGACTCTGAACATGAGCAGGGAGAACATTTTTCGAGGGACATTGCCTTACTTGTTCTAACCATAATTCACAGATGATGAATTGACCGAATAGAAAGTTGGAGAGAAGCTAAAGTGGAGCAGTGGGGAACACGTTACTCCCCAACCCTTGCCCGGAATATCTGGAGGCAATGTGTTTTTTGTGTATTATAACATAGCAATCGGAAGTATTACTTACAATCTGTCTTGTCTCCACGGATTGAACTGGGTAACTTGATGGAATTGCATTTGCCTTTAGTCCTCTTCTGTGTGGGTCTGTGGATCTGTATTAAAATGTTTCTTGCAAATATTGTGGATCTCATTGGCGAAGTTGCTCCATTGATTCTCCCACAATATGGCTCAGGAGAGGCAGAGGTATTGTCCCAATTGCAGAGCGGGTAGAATTTAATTAACTCAAGATCCATGAGCAGGCAGAAGTTGACATCGATGCTTACAAACAAATTAAAAAGTCGATGCTACCATGACAGATTACTGAATGTAGTTTGAAGTGTTTTGGAGAAGTTTTCCTCTTGCAATGCAGCTTTAAGATAGCTGTACGAAACGTTTCCATTCATGCAAGTGGATGATGCTAATAAAGCTAATTACTGACTGGGACAGAGCTGTAATGTCTTGAGTTGTAATGTCTTTAAAAGTAGCATACTACTTTGATTTGTACTAAACTTATTGTGAAGTAAATATACAACCAGTAGCCAGAATGTAGGCCTTGGGGCAATAAGGAGATTTGGGTTATTTCCCCCATGGCATTACTATTGTTTTGGTTGAGTTACACTGAGTCCTCTTTAACAAATCTATGGGTAGGAAGTGTTCACACAACTATTTTCTTCTCTCCCTCACCAGTAAGCTGCACTCCTGGCCTTCACCTGACTGAAAAGGACAGAAAAGAAATGCCACCTACCTGCTCCGAACCTATACATTGATTGTATTTATCTAAATGCATTATGTATGGATGTCCAAAGGAGTCAAAATTAAATAAATACATAGTTTAATAAATACATGATTTGAAAGTACTGTGGTAAAGTCTTAGGCTTTAGCACAAAAAAATGACATACATACATTTTACCAATAAATACTTACTACATTAATGACTTTAGTCTGACTTTCAGGTGCCTACGACTTTTGCACAGTACTGTATATGTCTGTAATTAGAAAAGGTAGCACATAATTATGAAATATTTTTCATACTCCAACATTTGTAAATAATAATATTGTATTTCCCAATGCCATTTCTGTATTTCATAATTTCATGGCCTTTTTCATGAATACAAAGGTAAGTCAATCAATATGATTGGCCGCTGACCGCCTAATCCTTTACCTTTTGCTAGCAAGCCTAGTAATACATTATGCTGTCTTTCTGGCAACACCTGCCGGTTGCTAATTAAAAAGTGTGTTGCATAATGTTTTTTTTCAATGGGAGAGCAATACAACTTGGAATAGTGACATCCCAATTAGCTAACATTAATGCCCCTGGGATACTTAAAGGCATGCCATTGTGAATGATCAGAACACCGGTTTTGTATCGAAGTGCTTGCCAACAATCAGTTGCTTCTCGTTTGGCAGCACATGATCTTTTCAGGGAAGCTATATCACTATATCAGAGGCACTATGTTTTCCTTTTCAATACTTGTGTATTGAAAAGCATAGCAGCCTACAGGATAAATAATGTGTTATACGATATTATTGGTGGTAACCACATGGATGTTACAGTGATACAGTCAACTCAGTTGGGAGAGTCAGTGTCCTTCGCTCCCGATTGTTAAATCACTGCTCTTTTGGCAACAGTACAATAAAATCAGTTATTTTTTAATTATTACATTATTTCTATATTTATTTATTTTATATGCATGAGCTTAGTTTAACAGCTGAACCAAAGCAAAATCGAATATTTCAGCTTGTTTCATGCCAACGCCTGTAGTGTAAACAAACACAGCCTGAAGACATACAGCCTCAAGTCATGATTCACAATATATAGATATTTTATATCACAGTGTTCAGTCTTTGCATCCATATCTATGTCTATTCATTTCAGAGTGATTACATTTCTCCAGGCCCATCCCATATCTTTTTAAAGAAACTAGGGTGGGGAGAATAGTGCTCCAACTACTGAATCCCGCTTTCATTTAGAAAGTTTAAATTAAGGTTAGGTTAAATTAAGGTAATAGTTTCACATTTTGATTATTTGTCATTAAGAAAATACAGTATCTCAAAAGTGAGTACACCCCTCACATTTTTTCAAATATTTGGTTATATCTTTTCATGTGACAACACTGAATAAATGACTCTTTGCTACAATGTAAAGTAGTGAGTGTACAGCTTGTATAACAGTGTAAATTTGCTGTCCCCTCAAAATAACTCAACACACAGCCATCAATGTCTAAACCGCTGGCAGCAAGAGTACACCCCTAAGTTGGGCCCAATTAGCCATTTTCCCTCCCCTCCCCGGTGTCATGTGACTCATTAGGTTACAAGGTCTCTGGTGTGAATGGGGAGCAGGTGTGTTAAATTTGGTGTTATCGCTCTCACACTCCCTCATACTGGTCACTGGAAGTTCAACTAGGCAACTCATGGCAAAGAACTCTCTGAGGATCTGAAAAAAAGAATTGTTGCTCTACATAAAGATGGCCTAGGCCATAAGAAGTTTGCCAAGACCCTGAAACTGAGCTGCAGCACGGTGGCCAAGACCATACAGCGGTTTAACAGTGACAGGTTCCACTCACAACAGGCCTCGCCATGGTCGACCAAAGAAGTTCAGTGCACGTGCTCAGCGACATATCCAGAGGTTGTCTTTGGGAAATAGACATATGAGTGATGCCAGCATTGCTGCAGAGGTTGAAGGGGTGGGGGGTCAGCCTATCAGTGCTCAGACCATACGCCGCACACTGCATCAAATTGGTCTGCATGGCTGTCGTCCCAGAAGGAAACCTCTTCTAAAGATGATGCACAAGAAAGCCCGCAAACTGTTTGCTGAAGACAAGCAGACTAAGGACATGGATTACTGGAACCATGTCCTGTGGTCTGATGAGACCAAGATAAACTTATTTGGTTCAGATGGTGTCAAGTGTGTGTGGCGGCAACAAGGTGAGGAGTACAAAGACAAGTGTGTCTTGCCTACAGTCCAGCATGGTGGTGGGAGTGTCTTGGTCTGGGGCTGCATGAGTGCTGCCGGCACTGGGGAGCTACAGTTCATTGAGGGAACCATGAATGCCAACATGTACTGTGACATACTGAAGCAGAGCATGATCCCCTCCCTTCGGAGACTGGGCCGCAGGGCAGTATTCCAACATGATAACAACCCCAAACACACCTCCAAGACGACCACTGCCTTGCTAAAGAAGCT
>JACXGI010002040.1:67730-80036 GCA_016801175.1 Esox masquinongy | reverse complement strand
ACTCTTTGTGAATCTCCCCCACATTTTTGAATGGGTTTTGTTTCACAATCCTCTCCAGGGTGCGGTTATCCCTATTGCTTGTACACTTTTTTCTACCACATCTTTTCCTTCCCTTCGCCTCTCTATTAATGTGCTTGGACACAGAGCTCTGTGAACAGCTAGCCTCTTTAGCAGTGACCTTTTGTGTCTTGCCCTCCTTCTGCAAGGTGTCAATGATCGTCTTTTGGACAGCTGTCAAGTCAGCAGTCTTCCCCATGATTGTGTAGCCTACAGAACTAGACTGAGAGACCATTTAAAGGCCTTTGCAGGTGTTTTGAGTTAATTAGCTGATTAGAATGTGGCACCAGGTGTCTTCAATATTGAACCTATTCACAATATTCTAATTTTCTGAGATACTGAATTTGGGGTTTTCATTAGTTGTCAGTTATAATCATCAAAATTAAAAGAAATAAACACTTGAAATATATCAGTCTGTGTTGAATGAATGTATACATTATACAAGTTTCACTTTTTGAATGGAATTACTGAAATAAATCAACTTTTTGATGATATTCTAATTATATGACCAGCACCTGTATATACTGGGGGGAATGATGAGGATGAGAACCAGGTGCGCTAAACAAGACACAGGTGAAATGCATAAATGAGATGGGCGGTGGTGTCAGAAGGCCGGTGATGTCGAACGCTGGAGCCCGCCTGCTGCAGGGGGAGGAGAGGCAGCAGAGGGCGCAGTTGTCACAGATAGTATTACTATCTATATAACATCTACAGATGGAAATTGTGAGTCTCAAAATAAGGTGTAACCATTAAATATATAACACAACAAAATTTGGAGAAAGTGAAGGGGTATGAATACTTTCTGAAGTATATGGTTAACGTTTGTACATAGAAGCATTTACTGCAATGTTTGCAGGATGCACATTTTATACATTGTGGTAGACAGGAATTCTAAGAGGTGTGGTTACCACAGTACATTCAACTATGTAACCCAGCGTTTGAGACTTAAATTTTAGGCTAACATTAATTAGCTTTTCTCATTAATTAGCTTTTCTTATAGCATACTGTTTGGTGTTAAGTTAATGAGCTATCCAGCTATGCAGATATGAATGAAAAACATTGACTGGCTTTTGCCAGTGCAAAAACCTTTAGAGTTATATTTAAAGACTCATTGACATACTTTTGCAAACTTTCAACTATTGGCTAGCAAGACATTGGCTTAATGACTAGTACATTTTCCTGTGCATGAATGAAACACAATATTACACAGTTTTGGGTTACATTTTTGTGGTTCATTATGCTTTTTGAGAGCAAACAATAAATATATAGCTAGCGTTATTGTCTCTGAGTTGAATTATTTCATTGTTTAACTGGATGGATTTGTTAGCTTGTTAATCGCATGTATTTTTGTAAAATATTATTTTAGACAATTCACAGACAAGAGGTAACAATCAACAAAACGTGCTTGATTTGTTTTATAATTAGGTTTTATTTAATATTATTCAGGCATCCTTTTTTTTAATTCAATCATAAAATGTTGTTAAGTAGCTAAAATGATAGCTAGGACCAAAATGCTAGTCACCTTCATATCCTCTGTTAAAATATCCTCTGTCAATTTATTTCAATGGACAATAAATTATTATTACTTAGTGTCATATTGACATTAGTCAACTTAAAGAGAATCTATAAGTATTTTTTTCAGGGGAAACCATATAATGTTGTAAAGAATGTATTGCATTTTTGACCTCCTGAAAAATTCCCTCCCAGTCCAGTCTCAACCCTTCTCACTGCCTCTGAACACTACTATCCTACTCTTCCCACAGCTACTTATATTTGTAACTTTAATAATCAACCACTCTGAAGACCTGGATAATGATTTCCTTAGCTTGCTATGTTTTCAGCCAAAGGTTACTAAAAAGCGACAGGTTTCTTCTAACAATGGAGGATGAATCTTCCTTGTGTTTACAACTTTGCTATAACCCTCTTGTGAGTGGGAGTGGGACTGTCAAGGGAATCGTTTTACTGAAAGTTGTCTGTGGCTCCAAAGCTCCAACTACACCCACCCATGCACAGGCAGGCTCGTAGATCTATGCATATCTACTGTGGATCAGCATTAACACATCAAGGAACACACCTTCCATGTTTAACATTATTTTCCAGAGAATGCATAACCTCTGTTGGATATCCCTTATATAGTCCCATGTAGCTCACATCCCACTTACTCTGCAGCCACTTGCTCTCAGTCTTCAGGAGCTTCTGAGTCCCGTAGGTCCGTCGAATAGAGCCAGGGTTGCGCCCCACTGCTGACACAGCAGAGTATAGATTCCCATCTGAGAGTGAGAGATAAGTACATGCAGACAATAAGAGAGAGACAAACACAAGTTAGAGAAAGAGATAAAAAAAGAAATCAACAGAAGGCAGTTGACTGTTCGAATCAATGTCCTCCTACAAGTGTCTTACAATTACCCCACTAAGGGCCCTGTCTCCATGGCGATAATGGAGGCCATTTGGAATCAATACTGTAATAGCATAATGAAAATGTACAGTTATCAGAAAGCTGCATCACTCAAGCAAATAACTGCTTCTTTGGTTAATCACTGTCCTCACTTTGACAGAACCTGCTAGACAAAGTAAGCTTAAAATGATTCCAGTAGTACGTTGAGTTACAGTATTGCTACATGAAAATACAGCGGGGGAATAAAATAACAGAAGCACCTAACAATCATTTAATAGCAAGGGCCTAATAAGTCGTAGGGACACATTTTGCCTGCAAAACAGCTTCAATCCTTCGTGGAATACTGTCATACAAGTCCTGAACGTTGTATAGTGGGATGCTGCTCCATTTTTAAGAAGAAAAGCCTACAGTTCTTTAAGGAATGAAGGAGGTGTAATTCCATTTCACACTCCGTGCTCCAGAACTTCCCATAAAGGTCGAATGATGTTCAGATCTGGTGCTTGGGGAGACTATGGGAGGTGTTAGACATTATCCTGGTGTTCATAAAACCGCTCTTAGAACTTGTTTAGCAGTTTGTATTGGGGCAATGTTATCCTGTAATATTGGAACATCATGAGGGAACAAGTGTTTGCACCCAGGGTGCACCTGGTCCTGTAAAATTGCCTCATATTCTTTGCCCGTTATATGACCATGCAGAGCAATCATCGGATTCAATGACTCCCAGAAGATGGCTGCCCACGCCATTACAGATCCCCCAACAGCTGGCAGCAGACATCGTGGGCTGAAGGCATCCTTTGGGTTTTTCCAAACGTAAACCCGTCCAGGTGTCGGAAATAGGGTGAGAGATGACTCATCACACCTTATTACTTTTTTCCATTGCTCAGGGGTCCAGGTTTTGTGCTCCTTACACCAAGTTATTTAACTTTGAATATGCTCCTTATACCAAGTTATGTGTCTTTGTCTGTTGGCCTTGGATTTGAGTGGTTTCCAAATGACAGCCCTGCCATATATTCCAGCTGTGTTAAGCTCACAACGTACAGTTGAGACTGGGTCACAGTGGTGCTGATTAATCCCGTCACATGATCATCCATCTGATATCACTATTCAGCAGAAAAGCACCAGCTCGCAAACCAATCATTGGTTTAGGAGACATAAATGACATAAATGACAACTACTTCTAGCCTATTACTACAACTACTTCTAGCCTATTAAAACAGAGGCAGCTGTGTGTTCCCCTCCACAAACAACCTACTGCACACCTGAACCTTATTTTGATTGGGACTGTAATTGGTGGTGATATGAGACAAGGTGAGGTCACTTTTAAACAAGGTGGGATCAGGTTGTTAGAGCAGTGTGTTGAAGGAGCTCGGTACATCTCAATGGAGTGATCATGTGATGGGAGTGCTCTTGGAAGTGTCCGTCTATTTCTGTCAGTCAGCTTCAACTTGCAACCACTGTTCCTCTTTGTTGGTGCAATTTGTCCATATTCAATATATTCTGTCAGAGAGACTGTTTCCCTTGACTGTTTCCCTTGACACATTGAATTATTTTGTAGTTTTTGTGAGCAGTGCACAAGCAATTTGGGCACCGACTTTTTGGTCTTTTTGGAACTGTGTTACTTGCCTCAAGTTGCTTTAAAAACTCAAATATCAAAGGGTTAATTGTCAAACCTCTTTTATAGCAGATGTATATGTACTGCTGATTGGCAATCAACCCAGTGTGTCCTCTGACGCTGTTTTTGTAAATGTGATTTAGTTACATCAAAGTAACCGTCCTATTCCATGTGGTGTTTCTCTTATTTTGTCCAACCCTGTATGTAGTACTACACTTTTAGGATTAGCGGTGACTCAGGGAATCCTGGAGATCCTTAAGAACACCTGGAGTTCCTCAAAGAACCATTGCTAGTCAGTGGTTGCTATTTGCAGTTAGTTGATGGGTTCATGTAATGGTTGCTATTTGCTGTTAGTTGATGGGTTCATTTAATGGTTGCTATTTGCAGTTTGTTGAAGGGTTCATGTAGTGGTTGTTATTTGCAGTTAGTTGATGGGTTCATGTAGTGGTTGCTATTTGCAGTTTGTTGAAGGGTTCATGTAATGGTTGTTATTTGCAGTTAGTTGATGGGTTCGTGTAGTGGTTGCTATTTGCAGTTTGTTGAAGGGTTCATGTAATGGTTGTTATTTGCAGTTAGTTGATGGGTTCATGTAGTGGTCGCTATTTACAGTTAGTTGAAGGGTTCATGTAGGAACAGTTTATGTTTTAATGAAGCAAAGGGTTCTTGGATGAACAATGGACTGGAAATGTGGCTTAGTAAGGGTGTGGGTATATATTTTATGAGAGTAAATGCCATTCCTTTTCATCTGTTTCATTTTTTTGTCATCACATATTAAAGTTGAACATAAAGTTTGAAATCACATTATTTTGTTTTAAATCACATATTTGGGGGGTTTTTTTAGCTCAGTTTTTTGTTCTCCCTTAATCTCCACTTGTAAGTGGAAGAACACAATTTAGTTAAAATCTATTGATATTTCAACTTTGTCTTTATGAAACATACAGTTTCTGGTCCTACACACTGAAAGTGCAGTAAACACTAACAGTTTTCTAGGTCTGTGAAGCTTAAGGGGGTACAGTTTATATTGTAAGGAACTTAAGACAGCCTATGCAAATAACCATGTTAGAAAAGATGCATAGCTATATGTATGCATGAATATTCAAGGACATTAAAATGTGTAGTGTAAAAATTAACCATCAACAGCAAGATTAGAGTTTACAGTGCATCAGAAAGAATTCAGAACCCTTCACTTTTTCCATGTTTTCTTATTTCTTATATTCTTTGCTCCTTATTTAAAAACCTCATTCTTACACAATCCTGTCTCAGAGCTAAACAGACAATTCCTTCAACATCTACTGTCAACTGTGGGGCCATAATAGCCAGGTGTGATCCTTGTCCAAACAGTTGAGTTCTCCATAGGTGGACTCAAGTTGTAGAAACATCTCAAGGATGATCAGTGGAAACAGGAAGCACCTGAGCAATAATTTGAGTGTCATAGCAAATGTTTTGAAAAGCTATGTAAAAGTGATGATATTTTTTTAATTTTTATAAACTGCAAAAATGAATAAAAACCTGTTTTGGCTTGGTCATTATGAGGTATGGTGTGATTGTAACATGAAAAGCAAAACTGGAAAAAGTGAAGAGGTCTGAATACTTTTTACTGGAGCGTTTGTCCGTCTTCATATCATACCTGCAAATAGACTAACGGACCTCTGAGAGGGATAGGGAGGGGAGATGTCAGCCGCTGACGCCATCTGTCCATTGGTGGGGGCGTCAATCAGCACAGTGTCATTTACCTGTAGAGAAGAAATAATGTTGCAATTGAACAGTTCTAGCAACATCTATAAAGAAGTAAAAGTGTTAAATAAGATAATATTGTGAACATTATCAGTGAAGTAAGCACATGATGCGGACATCGACTGTTCTATTCATCTACTGTCATCTTACCAGCAGCCAGCATTTTGGGGTTCCTGCATTTGTCCCGCATATCACAAAAGTGTCATTGACTTTTTGAATGACTGTGATGAAATTGTCACACTCCAACTGTAGCAGAGAGAGAGGGGGAAGAGAGAGAGAGAACAGGATATGACATTCCATTTGCAGTGAGGGAGGATAGTAAATTGGAATGGATCCATTTTCCCGTATTTGGCAGATACAGCCACAAGACTTCTCATTGCAGTACTGAGGGAACATATTGTCTGTATTACTCAATAGACATTACATCACTTATTTATTACAGTAGCTGTATTTTCATCATGACAAAAATACAGATGGTGTGTGTGCCTCAATAACAAATACAGTAGTGTACCGTAAACCCTGTTCCAAACTTTAACCTTTGAGATGATGATGTCATGTTATATCTGTCTTGTATTCATATTGTTACAATAGAAACAAACCTACGCACACAGAAAATCTGAATCTGAATTCATTTTTTATTTCTGAATCTGAATTCATTTATTTTATTTTATTTTAATTTTTCTTTTAAAGTGTGCATTCAGCATAAGGGATTATCTCAGTGTTTGAATTTAAGAGTTTTAAACTGTACCTACGGTTCATACAGTGTCCTCCATAAGTATTGGGACAGTAAAGTCAAAATTGATATTTTAGCTGTAGACTCAAGGCAAATGAAAATATGATTGAAAGACGAATATGAGGCAAAAGTTGAGACAGTCACATTTTATTTATGTCTGTTTTAACACATATATGTTTTACCAACTATGAAAAACAGGACTTTCATCACTCCATTTTAAGCAAGCATAAATATTGGGACAATTCGACTTAAAGTAATTGTAAGTATAAAATGCTAGAATTTAGTTGCAAATCCCTTGCATGCAATAACAGCAGTGAGTCTGCAACCCACTGACATCACCAAACCCTCGATGTCATCCTTTGAGATGCTTTGCCAAGCCATTAAAACTGCAGCCATTTTGAGCTGTTGCACTCTTTTGGAGAATTTCTGACTCCAGTCTCCTCTTCAGCTAGTGAAATGCATGTTCAATCGGATTTAAATGAGGAGACTGACTTGGCCAGTCTAAAACGATCCCTCTTTTTCCCCTGATGAACTCCATGATTATGTTGGCAATGTGTTTTGGGTCATTGTCCTGTTGCATTGTGAAGTGCAGGCCAATAAGCTTGGTGGCATTTTCTCTACATTGTTAAGCCAAGATACTACTGTACATTTCTGAATTCATTCTGCTGCTGCAATCATTCGTCACCTCATCAATAAAGACGACTGAGAACATTTCAGTGGCACCCATGCATGAGTTGGTTTGCTCTGGATAATTGTCAGTTCCTTTTTGCTCCACACTTTTGGCTACCCATCACTTTGACCTTCATCTCACCTGTCTATAAAACTCTGTTCCAAAACTGTACAGGCTGATCTCGAGTTCCTCTTAGTTCATCTTTTCTTTTAGTATCCAAATCGCTTGCTTTTCTTTCATAGACAGCCCCCTGGTCTTCATGTTAGATCATGCCTACTGACACCAAACACAGACTCCAAAGGCAAAAGCAAAGGATAGAACTGAGACTATACATTCGCAGCTCTTTTAGGTGCGAACACTCAATGCAACAGGAAACACCAGATCAGTTAGAAACAACTGTGAGCCAAATGCCCCAATACCTATGCTCACATCAAATGAGGGGATGGAACTTTGATGGTACTGATTCGATTAGCTGATAAAAAATAAATGTTTAAATAAAAGGTGACTTTCTGCACTTGGATCATTTTCATCTTTTAATCGTATTTTCAAATGCGTTGAGTGTACAAGAAAAATAGCAATTTTGACTTTACTGTCCCAATACATAAAGAGATCATTGTTAGGGGAATTTTTCAGTCTGACATTAGTAGAGCTGGCTCCGGAGTATAGCTAACTCTGTAAAGAGTTGAATTGATCTATTATTAGTTGTTTACACAGGAGGGTGGGTTTGTGTCATTTTAACTGTGTAGAGTAAAACACTCAAAACCACGGCACTCATTATCATATTTCAGTGCATGATCTACACTAAAAAAATCAATTCTTCCTGAAGGTCCTTTAGCATTATACAGATAGTTTAATGTACTGTAAGAACCCATACTGTGATCAATTTGTTGTATAACCTTTGTAGACGTTAGAGGTGCATTTGATTAACTATTTTCAGAAGTGGCTTTTGTTGTGGCACTGCAGAGCAACAGTGTGTGTATTATTTCAATTGTTGAGGACACACTGGAAATGCGGTAATGGTGGGAGACACAACAGTTTGAGATCTTGCAACAGGCCTTTGGTACCCTAAAATCTTTGAACAAAACATTAAATTATTTACAAATGCTTTGATATCGATGAAAATTCCCTCAAAACAAGCTGCACTTTAACCCAATATAAATCAGTTTATAATCCAAAATAATTTGACTTTACAGATTGTTTTAGTCAGTAAACAAGGAGTTTCCTAACACAGTTTAAGGGTAAGTAGGTCGTAAAATAAAGGCCTTACACTGTGTCATTTCATTTTTTTCTTTTTTGGGCCCATCCCCTCTGAACGTTTGTTACATATACAACTCCGTTTCCCAAAAAGTTGGGACGCTGAGTAAAATGCAAATAAAAAGCAGAATGCAATGATGTGCAAATTGTTTATCCCTATATTTAATTGAAAATAGAACAAAGACAGCATAGCAAATGTTGAAACTGAGAAATGTTATTGTTTTTGGAAAATTACATGCCCCTTTTGAATTTAATGCCAGCAACACGTTTCAAAAAAGGTAGGACAGGGGCATGTTTACCACTGTGTTGCATCACCTCTTCTTTTAACAATACTCTGTAAGCGTTTGGGAACTGAGGAGACCAATTGCTGTAGTTTTGAAAGTGAAATGTTTTCCCATTCCTTCTTGATGTAGGATTTCAGCTGCTCAACAGTTCGGGGTCTCCTTTGTCGTATTTGTGGTTTCATAATGCGTCAAATGTCTCCAATGGGTGACAGGTCTGGTCTGCAGGCTGGCCAGTTTAGCATCCAACTCTTTTACGACAGAGCTATGCTGTTGTACGTTCAGAATGTGTTTAGGCATTGTCTTGCTGAAATAAGCAAGGCCTTCTGACATCTGGATGGCAGCGTATGTTGCTCCAAAACCTGTATTGTTCAGCATTATTGATGCCTTCACATATGTGCAAGTCACCCATGCCATGTGCACTAATGCACGCCCATACCATCATGGATGCTGGGTTTTGAACTGTGCGCTGATAAGAACTCAGAGGGTTCCTCTCCTCTTCAGTCCGGAGGACGCAACGTCCATGATTCCCAAAAATTATTTCACATTTTGATTCGTCAGACCACAGGACAGTTTTCCACTTCACCTCAGTCCATTTTAAATGAGCTCAGGCCCAGAGAAGGTGGCAGCGTTTCTGGATCTTGTTTATGTATTGTATCTTCTTGGTAGATGGTAGAGTTTTAACTTACATTCATGGATGCTGCGACGTGCTGTGTTCACAGCCAATGGTATTTGGTGTTCCTTGAGCCCATGCAGTGGTTTCCACTATAGAATCGTGTCTGTTTTTAATGCAGTGCCTGAGGCAGTCCCTGTCCCAGCTTTTTTTAAATGTGTTGCTGCCATCAAATTCAAAGTGGGCATATATTTTTCAAGGAACAATAACATTTCTCAGTTTTAACATTTGATATGTTGTCTTTGTACTTTTTTCTATTGAATATAGGATTTAAATGAGTTGCACATCATTGTATTCTGTTTTTCTTTACATTTTACACAGTGTCCCAACTTTTTTGGAAATGGGGTTGTACACTTTACAGACATAAAACTGTTATAAATCAATTACAATACATAAACACAGCTAAGAAACAGGCTACATGTGGTATACACAAAAATAAATAAAAATATCCATGGTCTCTTCAAAGCAAAAATGGTAAAACTGTGACTGTTAAATCAAGTGTTGTTTTCTGTATTAGTTCTTACACCCTGTGTCATGGGACTGGAACATCAAGGATGTCCTCAAAGATTTTTTATAATCTGTATGGCACAGTCCTTAACATTTTTGCATTAAAATAGAATTGGTTAATTTGTCTTATCATGACACTTGT
Organism: Esox masquinongy; assembly: GCA_016801175.1. Lineage (NCBI taxonomy): Eukaryota > Metazoa > Chordata > Actinopteri > Esociformes > Esocidae > Esox > Esox masquinongy. The sequence continues at coordinate 69,978 of JACXGI010002040.1, read as the reverse complement.
TTTCAGCCACCTATGATTTCATTTCACATAATTCCATAATCCAGAATGTCATTAATGAAGATTAACTGAAAATGGCATGTTGCAATCTTGATGAAGGCAAATAGACCATTTTAACATAAGATGAGCTTTTCTTAATGTAGTGGAGAACCAGTTTGAGTTCAGGTAAAGCTTTTGTATTGGTGAATCTTTAAGTGATAAAAGGATTCTTGCTAAATCCTTCTAGGAAGAATCTATTGATAATTAACGTGTTCTTGATAGAAGCCTTAATAGGTACTTAGACAAACCCTTCATAAAACGTTTTAGGTATAAAACAAAGGGTGGTGGTGGTCTTGATGGTGGTGATGATGGTGTTGATAATGTTGCTCATGATTATGACTACCTACTTTTGGTGGGGCTGATTTTGCGATGCAAGTTGCTTTTGCGTTTTCATCAGTCACCACTGGGATCTGTAACATAAGATACATTCCAGTACAATATACAATATATCAATATTTCAAGCAAACATTAGGTATTTTTTAAAATGCTACCAGCTGCTATCAGTCAGAATAAATTGAAAGTCAAAATGAAAGTCAAGTGACTTAAACTTACAAAATGATGATTACTGTCTCTAATATTTGATAAACCTTCTTAAATAGGACACAGACCAATGTAATAGTCCTAGCACACAAATTTACTTTCTGCTTGTGTTTGTCAAGTCAATGTTGACAGTGTTTGCTCAGTGTAATATCTGTATTGTATGTTGACCTCATAAAAGCCCATACTATATAATAATTTACCTCCAATTAGACAGATGAGATCCACTCCATAAATGTATGCATGACCCATCTCCTGCCACAGTAGCTATTGAACTAGCTTGACAGCTACTTTCTCCTATTTAAAGCCAGTCTCCTCTGCCTACACTGGGTTACTGAGTCATCACCACTGACCATCTCTATTCATCTTTTATTTCATTAGCAACTCACCTCCAGGCTGCTGACCCCCCTGTCAGTGAATGTTAGCACGTAGATCACTGCCTGGCCCCCCACATACAGCACGTTGGTACCCTCATGGTGGTACACTGACATGTAATTCTGTGGTTTTGAGAAGTGGTACATGGCCGGCTCTGTAGTCCCTAGATTAGGAGGTGCATTTACAATGCTGTTATATGATATACCAATCACACCATCAATTAAATTAGCATGTAATTGTCCATTATTTTCAGTTAATACTTTTCATTTCACTGCACATTTTACATGAGGCTAAAGCTGTGTAAAGTCTTGAGAGACTACATGAGGAAAGCAAGAGAGAGGGAGGGAGAGAAATAAATTGATTTGGTTGCCATGGTTAAGGACAATTCACCCTTGGGAGTTCAATTCCTACAGGCATGAGCAAATCAGACACCATGTCAACCAATTCTTTGGACATAGACCTAGCTTCTGAAGGAGCGGATAAATGAGTAATAGTATAATAGATAATAGTGAAAATGGGACGCGGATTTTTTCACGAATGTTAGAATTCAAGTGAGCGTGTTTGGTCGATTGAGGTAATGCTGCTGCTGAATCCTAATAGCATTAGCTCCAGCGACCTCATAAACACACACGCGCGTAAGTCCGTCCGCTCGTGCAACTGCATTGCAGCATTTTTTTAGCATAATTATGTGTTTTAACAGTTATGAAGTGGTTTTGAAATAGGTTCATGGAAGTTGTGTCCTTGAGTAAAGTAAATGATTGACTAGACTAGAGGTCATTATCACTTTTAAATTCGCACACATAATTTATCATATATTCTTAGGTCTTGAAGAGCAACGGATGTGTTCAGAAGGCATAGCCTGACATCAATCACAAATACAGCAGCCTGAATGGTAAACAACACCGTTACTGCGTTTCCATGACGACTATCAAATCTCTTTCCACTGCCCTCGGTTGAATCGCAGGCATTAGGTATCAATTAAATGCGCCAATAATCGCTAAATCGAGCGTGCTTATCAAAACGTTCCTAGCTTCACACCCTCTACCTTATTGCTGAGATGCGTTCAAAATTCTCCATTAGCCTATACGTACTCGTAGGAGTGGGCTGTGGTTGTAAGCTATAGGGCAGGATTCTAGAAAAATCAACACATGAGTAGCTAATTGCCATAAACCTGTTTCCATTGCCATAAACCTGCAGCAAACGTATGAAAAGTTCTGGTCCCTTACAATCTCATGGAATACTACATTTCATCAAAGAGTGGGGTTATATATATATATATATATATATATATATATATATA